>JAKWJD010001757.1:53267038-53467038 GCA_027705065.1 Solanum peruvianum
CTCATCTTCAATTGTCATGTAACACAATTTTTTTGGTCATAGTCAAACTAAAAAAAGTACTTAAAATACAGTAGAAAAAAAGCACAAAGATGTAAGTGAGGGAAGATAATAATTTGAAGTAATAAAGAAAAATATGAATTTTTTGCATGTTAATTGTTTTTTATCCTTTCTAAAAGTAAAGGAATATATATCATTTTACTAGCTGAGTTAGGAAAAGTCCCACTTTTCTTGTTTCGTTCACGCGTATCGAAATTATATACGTAATTTTTTCCATTCATTTTTGTCGAATTTAGTTGTTTGGTTGTATAAAATTATCTATTTATGATCAATTTCAAAAGGAACAAGGGTGTATCAATTTTGATTTGTTGATAGGGAAAGCGTTTATTAGCTCGGAGAGGATCATGGGCTCGGCCATGGCTATGAATGATATCTGAAATTCCGAGTTGAATAACACATTTGAGTGACATGGAGTTGATGAAGTTGAATACTCCATATGTGTGCCACAGCAGCCAGAAGTTAGAATATATGGTTTCATATACCGTTTTAATTTGTTTGTATAGTTTGACTTAACACAAAGTTTAAGAAATAAAAGAAATTATAATTTATTTTTTTAACCACTGGAAAAATTATCATAACCATCAACTGATGCATTTTAATTAAAAATGAAAAAAGATCAGTTTATTTAAAATAAAAAAAATATTACAAGTTTTTTAATTTCTATTTACCATTCTACATCCGTCTCAGGTATGTAGTGATATTATTTTACTGAATATAGAATTTTAGAAGAAAAAAAATAAAAAAGTGAAAATTTTGATTTATAACAAATAATTTGAAGTACTAATTTTTAAATTAAAAAGTGTAACAAAAATATTCTTCTAGAGGTTAACTATTAAAGAAAATGTTTCACGTAAATGCGAAAGTGTATCACGTAAATTTGAGGAAATGAACCATATACTAGCTCCGAAAATTAGGAAACAAAGTTATGAATTGCATTCTTTTACACTTTAAAATGGAAATGGAAATGGAAGAAAGAAAAAAGCATTCTAAGTTAGTGAATAAAGAGTCTAGATACGTATTGGAAACCAAAATAAAAATGGAAAGAAAAAGAATGAAAATTAACTCAAATAAAGAAAAAGGACGAATATGAGGTGACCCAACTAGCTAATAAACAAATTATGTGTATATATACGTATAGAATATGATCTCTAAGTTAAATTTAAAATAAAAATAATAAAATTTAATATTTTAATTAGATTCATGTCTAAACTCTAAATAAATAATGAATTCAATGTACTTTTAATGTGTTGCAAACAATCACAATGTGCAATTGTTTTTATCATCTAAGTCCGTTGGAATATAATGTAACAATCGATGAATAATGTAATAGCTATTGAAAACAAGTTATCAATTGCAGTATAAAGAAATTGAAGGGCAAGACTTTCTTCTAGATGAGAATTTTTTTTAATCATAAAGAACAAAATCTCAAATTATGTATATCACGTAACTAAACTCTAAATAAATAATTAATTCAATGTACATTAAAATATAAAAAGCTAAGTAACTTAAATTTAAACTTTAAAATAAAATAGAAGAAAACTCATTGCCTCTGACACGTAACACAATTTTTTGGTCATAGTCAAACTAGCAAAAAGTACTTAAAATATTGTAAAAAAGAAATGCCCAAAGATTTACCGTTGGGGTGGGGTAAATATTATGAAGTAATGAAGAAAATATGAATTGTTTGCATGTTAATTGTTTTCATGCTTTCTAAAAGAAAAGGAATATATTATTTTATTAGAGTTCAAAACTTTACACTTTGTTTGGATCATTGTTACACATTGTTTCATAATATATTGTATTGAACTCTATTGTAATATATTGTCTGGTGGATATAATGTTTGGCTATATTGTATAGTTTGTTATTGTTTAATAACATTTTAATTGTTTGGTTAGATTGTATTTTACTGTATTGTAATTTACAAATTTACTTAAATATCCTTAATTATTCTACGATAATAGGTTTGACTAGATTTAAATAATTAAGGTAAAGGGTAAAATAGTATTTTGAAATATTATGTAAAGATATATTGAAAAAAAGAAATTAAGTAACAATGGGAACACACCAAATTGGTTGTTCCATAAAATAGGGATTTTCATTGTTACGTAACAACGAAATTTAACAATAAAGTACAATACGTTTTAAGTAACAATCAAAACAAACATTGTAGGTATAGTAAAGATACAATACAATACAATGGGTAACAATGATCCAAACATAGTGTAAAGGGTAAAAAAAAAAACTAAAAATTCCAAAAGGGTACATTATTATTATTTTTTAATCAAAAGGACAAAATCTCTAGTGACGAAGCGATTTTATTTTCATGCCGTTAAGTCTCAAAATTGCTAGTCTATCAGCGATTTTATTCATATTCTTTTTCTTTAAAGTAAACTACTTTTTTAAAAAATATAACTGTCAATTATTTTTTAAAAAATTATTTGATGTTGGTGAATTTTTTAAAAAATAATTAAAATCAGCTCTTTTATATAAAAAAAATTCTTTTATTTAAACAAATTGCTTCTAGTAAATTTTTCTTTTTAAAAATAATCTTTTCCAATTATTTTAACAAAGTCGTATTTAATGTTGCTGATTTTTTTTTTGATCAAAATAAAAATCTTATTACCAATTTTTAGTAAGATTTCACTAAATGAATTATTCTTTTACAAAATACATTTTTTAAAATAAATCACTGCTAAGGCAACGTTTAATGAAATTTTTTTTCTTGGCAGCGGTTTTTGTGATATTTTTTATTATAAAAAAAATCGCTGTTTTATGAAATTTCTTTTTTTATAAAATAAATCATGCCAATTATTTTTTAAAAGATTGGTAAAATTATTTTTTAAACACCAACATTGAATAAAAAATTTGGCAGCAATAATTTAATAAAAATTAGTTAACTAAAATAGTTGTCAAGTTTCTTTAAAAAGAAAAAATTTTTACAAAAATCGCTGACTTGGCAGCATTTTCCAAAAAAATAAAATAATTTCCCACTTCATCACAGCCTAGCAAAAAATATTCAATAAAAATGCTGCAGTCTCAGCGATTTTATTTTTATAAAAACAAAAATTGCCAAAAACGCTGCTTCAAAAAAATCGCTAAAACTGTCAGCTATTTTGGGTTTTTAACAGACTTAACGATGTGAAAACAAAATCGCTACGTCAGTAGCCATTTTGCCCTTTTAATTAATTTTTTTTTGATGTATCCATTTAGAATTTGTGGCTTTTTTTTTTTTTTTTTTTTACCTTATAGGCTTTGTGGCCTATTTATTATCTGAGTTAGGAAAAGTCCCATTTTCCTTTTTCTGTTCAAGCATAGCGAAGTTGTATTTTTTTAATTCATTTTCTTGGAAGCTTAGTTGTTTGTCTATATAAAATTATATATTTTTCATCAAGTTCAAAAAAACAAGGGTGTATCAATTTCGATAGGGAGAGCGTTCACTTACTCAGAGTTTAGGGTTATGGCTATGGTGGATATCTAAAATTTCAAGTTGAATAACACAAATGATATAGTTTTGACTTAACAGGAAATGAAGAATTATCTTCTTAAACTATAGATATGTATAAATTATAATGAACCAAAATATTTTTTAAACTTCGTATAGTGGCTAAACTCATTTGTCTACAAAAAATAAAATAGTAGTAATCATTTAAGGAGAAAGGCTTGGAAATATAACACAAGATAAAGATGTTCCATACTTTATTACACAATATGAAAATGAGGAATAACATATGCATCATGATTAAGGGTAAACCTCAATAACACTTCTTAATCCCAGTATAGAAATGATGTTGTAATCACTAAAACCAGCATCAACAAATAGTTTTGCCCATTCTTGTTCACTTCTTTCTTTTCCACCAAGAACAACCATCATAAGCATGTCATCGAAAAGTTGTGTTTCATATGACTTGTCATCGTCTTTATTTTGATCCATCACTATTTCAATTAGGATTACCTTTCCTCCATTCCCTTACTTGGAATTGCTTTTTTACATTTTTTTCAGTGTCGATTCCTTCTCAGCGTATTCATAGAGAGACTTGCCATGAATATTCGCAAATAGAGTACAAGAGTCATCATTTCGGAACCATTTGCTAAGATAGTCAAACGGATCCATTGATTGTGGATCTAATACTCCTGAATAAACAACCATCTCCTTCTTCAATAAATAAACCAACATGAATTAGAACACGAACACACCTTTGATGATTGTTGATAGAGAGAGCATTTACTAAATCGGATAGGGTCATGGCTCGGCCATGACTATGAATGATATCTGGTATTCCAAGTTGAATTGCACATTTGATTGACTTGGTGTTGATGAAGCTTAATGAAAGGTGTTGAAATTAGGTCTTAGGCCTAACTCACACCCCAAAAGCTAGCTCAAAGGGAGGAGGGTTGTCCAAGCCTTACAATGAGTTCACCCATCGCATTAACCACTGTGAAACTTTTGTTATTCTTTAACAGTCCACCTCACGTCCAGTGCTTAGCATCTGGTGCATGGGCAATGTTGAAATTAGGTCTTAGGCCTAACTCACACCCCAAAAGCTAGCTCAAAGAGAGGAGGATTGCCCAAGCCTTACAAGGAGTCCACCCATCACATTAACCACCAATGTGGGACTTTTGTCATTCTTTAACACCCCACCTCACGCTCAGTGCTTAGCATCTGGTGCATGGGCAATTTTCATTTTGGGCGGCCCCAACATCAGGTGAGACGGGCCCTGCTTTGATACCATTAGGCCTAAGTCACACCCCAAAAGCTAGCTCAAAGGGAGAAAAATTGCCCAAACATAACAAAAATCCACCCATCTCATTAACCACCTACGTGAGACTTTGTCATTCCTTAACAAAAGGTTCAATATGCGTGCATGACCACACAATACTAGTCTAGTTTTCTCTTCAATATTGTCATTAGGCAATGCCATATTTGTGAGATGCTTAGAGTTTTGATAATTGTCGATCGAGGTGTGAACTTACATATACATATATATATTTCTTTTTCTATATAATAGAATTAGACAACTTTTAGTATGTCTGTTTTTTTGTCAACTAATTATTGAATAAGGATATTTTAGTCATTTGAACTCATCAAATTGATAAGGTTGTTGACCATTCCCTTAGATAGTACGTGCGTGTTTTCAATGTGAAGATGAACAAACATACAGCAATTTTAAGCTTGTATACACTCTTTTCTTTTCCGTGATTTTATTTAAGTTTATTTCTTCTCTAAAGATGCATCCACATATATATATATATATATATATATATATATATATATATATATATATATAGTTTTCAATATGCTTACTTCTTTGTTGAATAATTTTAAAATAAGGATATTTTGGTAGTTTAAACTCATCAATTAATAAAGTTGTTGCACATTCTCCTAAGTTGTATACAAGTGTTTTCAATGTGAAGATGAACAAACACGTAGCATCTTAAGCATGTATAACATTTTTTTCTTTTCTCTGATTTTATTTAAGCTTTTACTTCTCTAAAGATGAATCTATATATAGTTTTATACTATAAGGATATGTTGGTCACTTAAACTCATCAAATTGATAAGGTTGTTGTCCATTCTCTTAGATTGTATACGTGTGTTTTCAATGTAAATATGAACAAACACGTAGCATTTTAAAGCTTGTATAAGCTTCTTTTTTTCTCTAGTTTTATTTGAGCTTTTTTTTTCTCTAAAGATGCTTCGATTTACAGTTTTCAACATGATTAAACTGATTAGGTTGATTAAATTGATTAGGTTGTTGTCCATTCTCCTAGGTTGTATATGTGTGTTTTCAATGTGAAGATGATTAAACTGTAGCATTTTAAAGTTTGTATAATCAATTTTTTTTTTTTATGATTTTATTTGAACTATTTTTTCTCTAATGATGCTTCGATATATAGTTTTTAATGTCTACTTCTTTTTCAATTAATTCTAAATAAAGATATTTTGGTCATTTAAACTCATCAACTTGATAAATTTATTTTTTCCATTCTCCTAGATTGTATAAGGGCCCGTTTGGATGGGCTTAATAAAAGCAGCTTTAAAAAAGTACTTTTGAAAGTGCTGAAACTTATTTTTAAAATAAGCATTTATGTGTTTGGATAAAAGTGCTGAAGTTGTAATGCCAAACGTGAAAAGGGAAAAATAGAAGAAAGAGATGTTAGGGTTATATGGATAATTTGGAGATTGTATAAAAATATTAAGGGAAAAAACATAAAAATGTGGTCAACTTAAAACAGCTTATAAGCTAAAAAAAGAAAAGCACCCCTACCTCAGCTTTTAACTTTTGGCTTAAAATAAGTTTTTTTTAACTTAAAAAAAGCTGTTTTGAGTATTGCCAAACAGTCAAATAAGTCAAAAATCAGCTTTTAAGTCAGTTTGACCAGCTTTTAAGCTGAGCCAAACAGGCTCTAAGTGTGTTTTCAATGTGAAGATGAACAAATATGTACTTATTTTTGTCCGTAAATACTTATTCACCTTTGAATTGACGCAACTTTTAAGAAAGCAATTATTCGCATAATAAACTTATGATTTTACCCCTTTTTAATTATGAAATTGATGGCATTAAAAATTTAAGATTTTAAATTTTTTTTATCTTTTTCAAAGTAATTAATAAAAGATATAATTGATGAAAATATTTTATAATTTCTTGATTTAAGCTATACGTTAAGAGAGAAATAACTATTAGAAGATATTAAGAAAATTAATAATTATAAATTCCTAAATCTATTATAAGACAAAAATATATATATTAAACAAAATGCATCGCAAAAGATCAAAAGAAAAATATACCAGAATAAGTTAAAGTAAGAATTTTGCCATCAATGTGGCCTAAAATATGATATAACGAAGCCCACATGTTAATTCTTGATGTCTAATAGCTCAAATATACTATCTTTTTTTAAGAATTTGTAATGGAAAAATAACATGAATTAAAATCAGGGAAACTTATATGAAATAACAAATTATTAATATAAATTAAATATTACGATCATAGTTTATTTCATCTATAATTTGCAGTAACATTTCATTTTTTTTGTTATCTGATTTGATATATAATTAATTATTTTATGTATACAATTACCCATTAATATACAAATATATAAAATGTATTTACGTTTGTATAAAGTGAGATAAAAATGTATACAGCCTCTCTGAGGTTGTAACCTTTGACCATCAATTTTAACATTTTTCATTAATAAAATTGTAATTGCTTTTCATAAAAATACACATAATTTGTCAAGTCTAAAACGAAGACGGATTCATTTAGAAGATAGTGGGCTTTATTAAAAGGCGTATAAACATGTTCGTTTCACTTATAAAAGTCTACTTAATCAATCAATTGTTTTTTTGGACTTCATTTTATGAAAGCATATTAATTTATTTGAACCTTAATGATAGGATTGACTTCTGTGTCACCCAATTTCTTTTAAAATCTTCAATAATAATATCAATATGAATTGAATTTCAATAATCTTATTATAACAGAAAAAAAAAAGGGAATATCCCTAAGGACGGAGAAGACAAGGAAATGCTCTCTTTGTTTGTGTAGAGCAATTCAATTTTTTTTATAAAACTTTATAAATAAATATTTAATATCGAACGATCATAAAATAATAGGAAGTGAAAGACAAATAATAAAACATGACTAAGTAAAATTTATTTAAGTAATTAAATGCTTTTAATATTGCCTAGTAGATTAATGATGGCTTAG
This sequence comes from Solanum peruvianum, assembly GCA_027705065.1. NCBI lineage: Eukaryota > Viridiplantae > Streptophyta > Magnoliopsida > Solanales > Solanaceae > Solanum > Solanum peruvianum. The sequence continues at coordinate 53,274,806 of JAKWJD010001757.1, forward strand.
AGTCAAAATTGAACGAAGGTCTTAAAACTTTTTTTTTTTGAAATAATAAAAATAATAATTATATTATTTATACATATTATTCGATATTTGTTTTTTTAATTTTCCACCTGATGTTTTAAGTTTATAGTGAAGCTCCGATGCACATTACAGAGTCCACTTAGGGATGGTGCTTTCCACAGAATTTTATACTCAGAGCTCGAATTTGAACCTTCTGATTGAGGATGAAACACTTCCGTCACAACTCACGTCGATACTCAATATTTTCCTATTAAATTTGGACCTAAAATAACTGTTTTTTTAAAATTTAAACCTATAGATCAATGAAAAACACGTAAAAGGTCAGAGACATAAGGGGACGCGTCACACTTCGTATTCATGTAACAACATTACACGTTACTCTTTTGGTACGTCCTTCTAAGTTCATTATTTCAATGGTGCATTGCACCTATCTTTTTATAATTTTTTATGTGTTTGATACTATTTGAATCTGATTAAATATAAATTCATATTAAAAAAACTTTTATATTAGAGATGAAGTACTTTTTATAAAAAATAATTCTATATTTTTAATTAAAAATAAATAAAATATTTATAATTTTATCACGATATTTATATGGTATTTTCAATAGTTAACTCACTTGACAAATCATCCACAGATTTGTATTCTCTTAATTTAATAATTCTCTTTAAATCCCCATCTGCACATGCACTTTGCCCCCTTTGCTTTCTAAACAAGGACACTAATTCAAATTGGTTACAATAATTATCTTTTTTTTTTGACCGACTTTGATAATCTCAAGAAAAAGTAATTTCTAATTAATTTGCCAAAGGTAGTAAATCGACAGAATTTGGCGATGGATTGATTTAAAAAAAATCAGTTACTATATTCGTTTAATTTTACTAAATTTAAATTATTTTTATTTAGTATTATAATTTTTAATACCTTGCTTTTTATATCTGTAGTTATACATAAAATGTGAAAGAAAAAATATATTTTTAAAAATATTTTAATTTATACACGTTTAGGGCCGGCCGAGCAAGGGGAGAAAGAAAATAAATGTTTGTATAATAAGTACTCCATGCTTTGCTGTTACATAAATTTTGTCTTTTTCTTTTTTTTTTGCACATTGATTTAGTAAGCATGAAACAATTCTACTCCATTTAATAAACTGCCTAATAATACAGACTTGTAAATATAAAAAATAAATGTGAGTAGACAGTTGGTGGTTTTTTTAAGAATTTGTTGTCCCGATTTAATACGACCATATTTTTCTTTCATTTTGTATTCTTCCACTTTATCAAACTTCCCTCATTCTACTACTAGATTCATTTTTATTTCATAAATAATATTATGTGGAAAGCTATAATTTTTAGTTTCTTAATTATTGATGAGTTTTATTTATTTTGAGAGTAATTTTAAAATTTTATTTTTAAATATTGATTTAATAAAATTTGATCTTCAGATATATTCAAGTTCACAAAAAATGGCTCAAACCAGTTTTTGAGACTTCCATTTAGTATATTCTTTTTTAAAAACAGTCAGCTAAAATACATATCCACCATCTATAATAATTTATAATTTTAAGTTTCAACATTATACATGTATTTTCCATATAAAAGGATTTTAAAATACATTCTAAAATTAATTATTATAAGAACGAAAATTAAAAATTAGTACCAATAATTGTGGGACCGAAATGGTAAAAGAAAATTCTATTTGACTTTTGAATTTCTTTAAGAGACATATTAAAAAAGGGATAATTATATATAATAGCAAACTAATAACCTAAAATAAATGGAGTAGTTACTGTTTAATTTAATAGCAAACGTTTGTCAAAATTTGTCAGATGCATCTCTCTCAAATCTTTCACTCGTCACTCTCCCATTCTCGCTCGCTACTCTCCCTGTGTTCGCCTCTCTCGCTTTATACGACAGAAGTATATAAAATATGAATCTGTTTTGTATAAAGCGAAAGAAAATTATATATAAACATGTAAAAACATATATCTTCGTGATATATACTTAATTATACAATTTGCAAACATTTTAGTTCGATTCAATTGTATACAAATGCAAATCTTATACAAATATTGTAGTAAAAAAGGCCAGCGAGTTATACAATCGCAGTGAAATATAATTTTCTCTCGCTTTATACAACAGAAGTGTATAAATTGTGTTACTATTTTTGTATAAAGTGAGAGAAAAACATATATCTTTTTCCTATACACTTATAATCATACAATATACAAATATTTTACTTCAATTCAATTGTATGCAAAACAAATTTTATACACATATCGCAGCGAAATAGGTCAGCGAATTATATATTTACTCATTATACAATTGCGATGAAATATGCCAGCGAATTATACAATTGCAGCGAAATAGGCCAGCGAATTATACAATTTAGGCCAGTGCATCATACAATTGTATATGTATAGCGAGACCAGCGAATTATATATATGTATAGCGAATTATACAGTTATATGTTTGTTATGGAGCGCAATATAAATATGAATTTTTTATTTGCTATATGTGAAAGTTACCCTTAAAAAAACACCTAATTAATTTATTTGTCTTATTTTCGAAAAAATGTTTAAAAATCTATTTGCTATCCTCACGAGCAATTTACCTATTTAACTCGATAAAATCTCAATTTCTAGTATAATACTATTGAAAAATCGAATAAAATACGTAAAAATTTAGAGCTGAGACAATGGAATTTTAGCAAAAAAAATTGAGTGGTTCAATTTTATTCAATCCTTTGATGGATATGATACATACTATTTAGTGTTATGAAAACTATGGGTATATTTATCAAAAATAAAATAAAATATTTAATTGAGGGGATAAGAGCAATATCACTATCAAGCCACCAATGCCGACGAATAAGAGACAAGACGCAACTTGAATTGGAGTTTCTATACAAAAGAACACGTATTATATATATTCTTGTGACTTGTGACCCTCCCTTTATTATCTTTATACACTTAATAAAAGGCCAACGAGAAAAACAAGAAATATATAATTCAATTTTATTGCTTTTTATGCAATGCCTCTTCTATGGTAATATATCGGAATGTGTTGTGTTATGTTTGTATTTATAATTATATATTATTTAGATATATAATATTATTTTTTATTATGTTGTTGTTGTTGGGTGGTCTTGGGCCTTCTCAACCCAAAAGCTAGCTCAAAGGTTGAGGTTTTCCCTCACACTTATAAATTGACCACCAGCCCCTTGCACTTCCGATGTGGGATAATCCAACAATCTCCCCCTTCACACATCGGGTCTTGGGCTGGAGAGAACGACAACTCAGTTTCTCCCGATGGGCTGAGACTTGTTGACAACCTGGGCTCTGATACCAATGTTGGGTGGTCTTGGGCCTTCTCAACCTTTGAGCTAGCTTTTGGATTGAGAAGGCCCAAGACCACCCAACAGTTATTGCATAGCAAAAGATTTAAAGAATAGATTTATAAGAAAAGATGAGTACCAAGGAGATGATAAGTAAAGATAAAATAAAAAGGAAAACACTAAGAAAATAAGGTGATTGAATCGTGTTGTTTGTTACGTAAGATGTAATTTTTTAATATTATATAATAAAGCTTTTAACAATATTGATATAATAGAATTTAAGTAATAGTCAACTAAATATCACTCGCTTTGTTTTTATTTAATTTTCACAATTTTAGATTTCACGTCTCTTAAGAAATTAGATAAGTTTATGTGTACTCATATTTTTGGTGTTTTTTGGAATCAAGTTTTCAATAAGTAAACATGGATTAATTTATTTTGATTAACTACATTAATTAGTTTTCCAATAGTAGTCATCTTCAAAGCTAAATAACTTTCAAAGACAAAGATTGGAGAAGATAAGGTTAATTATACATTAATTTTACAAAATAACAAGTATTAAAAAATTATCTAAATTTTTGATAAAAATGACATATGAAAAGAAATTGAATGAATTATATTTAAACTAGCAACGTAGCATACAATAACAACCATCTGAGCAAGCCGTGAATAGTTGATAGATTTTTAGAATTTTAACACCGTAAATTACTTAAAATATAAAATTTATTATTGAAACTCTAAAATATCTCACACTCATTATAATCTCTGTTAAAACCTATGTCCTTCGAATGAGACTCTATAGTAAGCACTTAATACGTACAAGGAAAAATTAAAATGAGTTTTTTAATATATTAATTCTAATTATTTAGCATATACATTTTTGGGATTACAGTAAAAAAGGAAAAATTACTTTGATTAATACATTTTAAAAATAATTACTAATTTTAGCGATACTTTTTGTTTATTACCATTTATAGCAATGTTTTGTTAAATTTGTAATATGTATTAAAAGTAAATTATATATGCAATATATATGAATTATAATTGTTTTTGAAATATATCATGTTTATTTGGTAAAAAATTGTCACATTGTATTATAAGTGTATTAAAATATGTGATAAATGTATTAATCATCATTAAAATTAATATTATATATGAATAATAAATTATTATTTTTAATATATATTAAATTTGTATTATATAAAAATAATAAATAATTTTTTATTATAGTATATTTATGTAATTTCCGTATAAAAAGACTAATCTTCGCAGAAATGGTAAACCCATCATACTTTTGGTATAGTACTAACGTCAGTGGCAAGTGGTAACCCCAATATCTTTTCAAATATCAAATTAGACCCTCATTCTTTATCTAATTCTATTAGTTATTACTATGTAATGATTCACTCAAATGTCTTTAGATTTAAAATAATATTTCAAAACATATATAAATTTATATACCTCTAATAAAAATATATGTTATACATTTCATATTTTCTTCACATAATTCAGACATAGGACAGGGACCCCCCCACCCCCCACCCCCCAAAAAAAAGACTTGTCGCTTCGTTTTCTTGTTTCTTATTTTTTCAGTTTTTTCTTTCCTCACATTGAATTAGGAGTACCTAACTTGTTGCTTTATCTCTGCCTATTCTTTCTCTTGTAGCAATAACAATTAAAGAATCACACATTTTCTATTTTTTTTTATATAAAAAAATAATAAGAGAAAAAGTATTAGAAAAAATTTGTAAAACTTGACGTAAATTATTATTCCATTTTCGAATTATTTACAGTTTCAAAAGTACTTTTTTTAGTTTTGTTTTCGAATTATTAACATTTTAGAAAATACTTTTTTAAATCACACATTTTCTATTTTTTTTTATATAAAAAATAATAAGAGAAAAAGTATTAGAAAAAATTTGTAAAACTTGACGTAAATTATTATTCCGTTTTCGAATTATTTACAGTTTCAAAAGTACTTTTTTTTAGTTTTGTTTTCGAATTATTAACATTTTAGAAAATACTTTTTTACTTATTTAACTGAATTTAGATATTAGTCCGATATATCCACAATTAGCCTCAGAACATAACAAGTGATATCAAACTCTTGTAGGAATACAAATTATTAATAAAAAGTCGAGAAAAGTGTTGAAAATACCATAAATTTGTTGAGAACGAGATATATTTAAGTATAGTTACTCAAATGAAAAAAATATATTTCAGACGGTCAATAATTTAAAAATGAAATTAATAATTAATGCTTAATTCATGCAGAGGTTAAGGATCGTAATAAAAATATTATACAATCACATTAATTTTTTTTTGTTCATTTTCGAAGGAGATGAATATTTTTAAAAAATCAATTAATGTAAAAAGGTCAAAGTAATGTCTTAAATTTGCAAATTAGTAACATAATGTACAACCTATTATGCATATAGTACGAATAGTGTGTAGACACCATGTTTATTTTTTTTGGCAACAAGAAAAGTTTTGGCATGAATGTATTTCACAGAAATTAAATGGTTTGAGAGTCTTTGAAAGGAGAGAAAGGGAGAGGGAGGCGCAGTTAAAAGGTAAAGAAGAAGGAGAGTATAACAAATACAAAAACCAAGAACCACAAAAAGGGAAAAATTTCATTTCTCTTTATCTAATTTTTTCCCTATAAATTAATTTTTTTTTATATACCTCCCCTTTCTTCTTTAGTTGAATTTAGAGATGATTACTGCTTCATCCATTTTGTTTTCATGGGTAGATAATCTTCTTCTTCTCCTCCTTTTTTTTTTTTTTTTATATTATGAATCCTTTGTGGTATTCTGATGAGGATTTTCGTTTTATCTGTTTTGATGGTGTTTGGAAGTTTCTGGGTTTTGGTTATTAATGGAGGACTTGATTAACTAAACATGATCGTGTTTGTTAACAGGGAATTTGAATGTTGAAGATAGTTTTTAAGTTGTTTTTAATGGGTTTTTACAAGGGGAAAAAAAGGGGGAGAGTTGTAATTGATCGCTAATTTCTAGCTCATTTGATTATTGATCTTGCTGAAACCGATTCTAAGATTAGTGTTTGCTTTAGATCGGATTATTTGAAACATTTTCATTGATAAATATTTTTGGGGGGTTTTACCTTGTTGTTTTTTTAGATAAACTTGTTGAGTGATCATAGCAATGTATGTGAAACGGATGATACATTTTCGATGTTTTTGTTATGTAGATGATTACTATGACTTGGAGATAGGACTTATGTTTTGACGTTTTGTTTTCAGGATTTGGTTTAATCTTGTGCAACGAATAATGGGTTGCCGGTCTGATGTATTGCGGTGGTGTGAAGCGAATGCGTATTGTGTTACCTTACTAGTTGGGTCGAATGTAGATGATGCTGGATTGTTTGATGAAACATTTCTGGGAATTCCGTTGATAGATAGGTAGTGGTTGTTTAGTGTGATGATAGATAATGTTGTAGATTCAAGCTAGTTCTACTGCAGTTAGGTTTGTTCCGGTGGTAGGAGAATGAACTGCTAGGAATTTCATGGGGCTGAGTAATTAGATATTGAATTGCTGAAAGACGAGATAGAATTTAGGTAGTGTAGTAGATTAGATATTGACAAGGAGATTGTGGAGGTAACAAATTTCCGTTAGACATGGGGTTGCCTCAAGTGCCCTCCAGCAATATTGCTGAGGAAGTGGCCACATCATTGAGCACATTTGTTCAAACTCCTGCTAATTTCCTGGCATGAGTAGTTGTGATATGAGTGGAATGCATATAAGTTGCCTTAGCAATCGGACATCAGCGGATTTTTCATTCGTCTCGTCGAGGGATGTTTCCAGGGATGCTGATATTGTTAGTCTACATAAAGATGGTATGACAAGCATGCATAAATTGAGGATTGACTCTGCAGAAAATCATGGCTTCTTCAATCATAATGGTGGAAGAACTACCCAGAGTCCTGCCTCAAGGATTGTTGGGTTCGAATCAAAAAGTGCAATAAGAAGCCATGCTAGTTTGTTTGAAGCAAATTCATTGGATAACATCGATTCATCTACTGTTGTTCGGGACATTGACAAAATGAACGAGACTACAAGTTCATTAGTTAGGAAACGCTTGTTGTCTCCTTTGAATGGTATGGTTCTTCCAGATAAATTTGCTGGTGAATCTCTGGATATTGGTGGTAATACTGTTCGGAGTAATTCCAACTTCACTCGTGATAAATATGGTGCTTCCTCACAAGAACATAAAAAGGCTCATATAGGCAACACAGACAACTTTAGTCATGGAAATTGGTTCATTCCATCTTTCCCTAGGGGGAATTGTTTGCCAACTGAAAACTGTGGAGAAGTCTCCTCTTTTATCACAGATGGTCCTTTGTTCAGTGTCGGGGGGCCTGAATCAGAGATGCCTTTTACTCCTCCATCCCCTGGGATAAAATTTTATGGACATATGATAAAAACACGGTTGAAAGATGGGATAATGGATATGCCCGGAGAATGTACATTCTCACCACCTCCGCCTCTTTCTCCTCTTGGACCAAAATCTCATATAAGGTTGGGACACGCTGAAAGGTTTAGGCATTCCTGGGAGGATCACGATGATAACTACTTAACTTTGAAGGATGTGGAACAGTCACTTGATCGAAGTCTTTCAGGCATTTTATCTCCCCGGAAGGAAGAGGATCGCAAAACAAGAAGTGAACTTTTTCAAGATGTTGAAGTTTTTGAGATGAATTTTGAACGTTCCACACCTGAAAGTATAAGTGCCACAAGGCGGTCCAAGACACAAAATTCAGTTCCTACAAATCAATGTGCAAGATTTGGTAGAAGTCTTAGTGGACTGTCTGTAAAAAGGTCCTTAGTCGGTTCATTCGAGGAGTCACTATTATCTGGTCGTTTGACATCCAGTGTAGTCAGCCAGGTTGGTCTTAGTGCCTCAATTATCTTGAAGATGCTATTTATGTTCTTTCAGATGTCATCCAAATTATCCTTGGTCTTCGTTTTGATCTTTAGTTTTCCTTGATCTCTTTGTTAAGTATTTGTGCTTGTATCTTGGAAATGGTTTGACATGTTCCTCTTATTGACAAATTATAATGTGCTTATGCAGAGAATTGATGGTTTTCTTGCCGTCCTTAGTATCACTGGTGGAAATTTCTCGCCACATCCTCAGAAACTTCCATTTGCTGTAACTAGCGTAAATGGTGATAACTTCTTGCTTTATTACTCATCAATAGATCTTGGAAGACCATGTAGTGATGGTAAAGGCTCACAAATCAGGAACTCTAGCACTAATAATTTACATACAAACAAGGGCCGCCTACGTATACCCATAAAAGGGCGCATACAACTGGTATTCTGCTCGTATCCTCTTAGCTTGCTTGTACATCTGTGAACATGCTTATGTTGGAAATCCCTTATTCTTAAGGAGTCTAATTTTCATATAAACGAGATAGCCCTGAAACATATCTTTGCTCTGAGGCAATAGGAACCCATCCTTGTAACTCGAAGAATTCCATCAATTCTGTTTGCTAATTTGATATTTGAAAAAAAAATATTATTTGATAAACTGGTTTCATTATGAGGAAGAGGAATGGATTTTGGACATATAAATGGGGAGATAAATTGTGATGGCACTACTTTCTCCATATAGGGAATTAGAACATTTTGAGGAGAGCTCTTATTTTGGTTGTTCATATATCCTAAGCTAAGTAATTTTTCATCATCATCAAAAGTTTGTTCTAACCAAGTGTTTGGTTAAGAAATACCAACATCACTACATGTCCTGAAATTTGTGTTCCAAATACTTAAATAGTTACCCCCTAAGACCATCTTATACAAGGGTAGTTGACTGGAAACTGAATTTGAGATGTTAAATGACTTGTATATTATATTACACATTAAAAGAAAATATCAAGCCAATATTTGAAAACTTAGTTTGATAGAAGAAGCATTACATGTTCAACTTATTTGTTAATAATGGTGATGTCCATGCTGGCTTGCGGGGGATTCAACTATTCTATAGGGTGCTTGTTGCCTCTTACTAGCACAGTTTTCAGGTAACTCTACCAACTCACCAATTCTTAGGCAGATAGCGGATGCTTGGTCTTTTCAGGATTTGAACCCTAGTCTCCAAAGTTTGCACCCGCTTCATTGACCACTAGAGCACTCCTTTGGATGCATTTGAACTTTCTCTTTATAATGTGTTCTTCATATGCTTAGTACTGATAACTTGGGAAACTTTGTAGGTAAAACAAGTTAAGCTTGTGCATGATCACGCGTTACATCATTAGTGCTTTTATAATAGAAACTTCATATTTTTCCCCAGAGCTTTGGTCTAGTGGTACGAGCTCAGCGCGCAGGCGTGTCTTAGGCGCACATCATGGGTTTTTGAACCCTGTTGCAGACAAAAGTCTGGTATTTAAGTGAAGAAGAGAGGTCAGGCCCATTATCTACCGAGTTTTGAACTGTGAGCGACAGGCCAGCGAGAATTTCCTGGTTATAAAAAAAATAGAAAAAGGGAAACCCAGTGCACTAAGCTCCTGTTATACGTGGGGTCTGGGAAAGGGCCGTACGCAATTGTTTACAAAAAAAGAATAGAAACTTCATACTTCGTCTCCTACAGTAGATCTTCTGCAGCAAAACATGCTTGAGCAATTTCTCCTAAACATCATTATATAGGACAAAACAAACTTTAGGGTTGATTGATTGACACCATACTGTAAAATGAAGAAACTTAGAAATTGAATGATTTCGGAATCATTGTTGGTCCAATCTTCTCAGCCTGTAATTCTCATGGGGAGCATAGAGTGATTGATTTAATAGGTCTTTCCGTTATGTTTATCACCTTGGTCTTAAGTACTCTCATCTTTCTGGTTTTTCCTTGGCTTAAAGCAGGCAATGTATGACTATGATTAGTCAACCATCATTTTGTTTTACTTTTGCCAGAGACCCTAAAACAACAAGGATTACTAATTTGTTTCAGAGAATATCAAATAGCTTGCAGATTGATCATGAAATAGAAAGTTTGAGTCCCTCATCCAGTAGTGCTCTTTGGTCATTTGACGGAGAAAATGAATATGAACGCAGCTCTAGAATTAACTATAGGCTGTAACTCGGAGATGTGATTCTCAAATGTAGGAATTTTCCTTTTGCGAGCAAGCAGGTCTGAACACCAACCACCATTATATGAGAATAATATATGTAGAAATCTTTCTTCTTTCTGAATGCTACAGCTCTTTGTTACTCCTAGTTGTACGAGATATACATTTTTTGGTAATTTGCTTATGATTTAACATGAATGTGCCTTTGCCTTTCCTTTATGTAAGTACAAACTTTTGATTGCTATTGACGCAGGTTCTAAGCAATCCAGAGAGGACACCTATCCACACATTCTTATGTAGCTATGATTTGAGTGACATGCCAGCTGGTACTAAGGTAGGTTCAAGCTGTATGACCACTTTGAGGAGGGGAAACTATGCATCTTCGGTATAATTGTGAGAGCCTCTATTTTTATCATAATGATGCACAAGCTTGTCTTTATCAGAGAATATCTAGATGATTATCACTTAATTCTTTGAATTTTGATATTGGAATATGGTTCAAGCAGCAGTAAATACTTGAAGCATCTCTGTAGAGTTTTTTGCCAAAACCATCCTTCAACTGTATAACCCAAATCTAAACTACATCCTAAAGTATCATTCTTACAGAAAACATCCTTCAAGTATTTATAAGTGAACAATTTTCATCCTTCTACTTTAATTTATTAGAAAACTAACAATTCACAAAAATAAAGTCATTCCTTCCAATTATTTTTCTTAGATATGCCAAAAATACTATCATGAATTTTTTTGGTAATTGGGTTTATCATCATGCAAAATCTTTTAATTTGACAATTTTTCCATTTATTTTTCATGTAGTTTGATATTAAAAATATTATTAGTTGAAATATGTTTCTTTCTCAATTGAATATGCTAGAAGCGACGTGTGTTGGAGACTTCGCTTCTAATAATGTAGAATGAAACTCAAATGCGAGACATAATCAATATTTTGATTACTTAATTGACCCAAAATTTATTGATCCAAATTACAGTTCGGCTATGAAAAGGGTAAAGACAATTAAACTCCAACTTCTTTCCTTTACTAAATGAGAAAAGGAGCAGATCATGTACGTAGTCTCACAACTTCCAAACGTTTTTTTTTTGTTTCCATAAGCAATAATATCTAAGATTTTTTTAAAAAAATCAGGAACTTCTTATAGCAAGTAATGAAATTATGCAGGAAACTTTTTGTTGATAGTCATGTGAACTGCTCATGGACTTTTAGATCCCTTAGCTTTTTGACGATATCTAATAGGAGGATGAAATTTGTTCACTTTTAAGTACTTGAAGGATGTCTTTTGCTAATGATAATACTTTAAGGATGTAGTTTAAGTTTGGGGTATAGTTGCAGGATGTTGTTGGCCAAAAACTCATCTGTGTATGCTAAGATAAGTAATCAGTTCACGAGCTTTAATTGAGGGCCGAACTATTGGGCATTGTACTGATTTTGTGCATGTTTGATGATGAATAAATGGGAAACTGATGAAAGCAGTATTATTGTGGGCATTGCACTGATTTTGTGCATGCTTGATTATGGACAAAATGGGAAACTGATGGGTCTCTATAGTAGATAGGAGATAGTTGTGTTAGACTCTTCTTTCATACCTTTCATCTGTGGGGCTGACAGATAATCTATATTCTGATATTTGCCTAATTCCATGATAGCTTTAATGATGAGTGTCAATAAAAAAATACTGCATCTCATGTTATATGCAGTGAAGAGGTACTATGTTTTTAGCATCCAAAGGGGTAATTACTAAGCAGTGATGAATTAGCCTTGAATATCTTCGTTTTAATCACTATTTGAGCCCAATTACATGAAACATTGTTCTTCAAGCAAACTAGTGCAAGATGGCTTCACCAGACATGCAGTTGTTTGTCTGCAGTTGAATTGTAGCATTTTGATTCCTTTGTTGGTCATAATGATTAGGTTGGCAAAATAATCTTTGCTAGCGGTCCTGATTTCGTTTCACTGGACTTGAATAGTTAATTTTTTTGAGATTGGTATCGGATGATCTCTGCATATACATGTGTAACGGGAAATAGGTGCAACTAGTGCAGCTAAAATGCTTTTATATATGATCTTAGGGATTACTTCGATTTTTATAGGATATATACGGGGCATTATTAAAGTCAGACTAGCATTTATGTGAATCCACATCTGACAATGGTGATCTCATGCTAGTTATGTTATTGCAGACATTTTTACGTCAAAAGATAAATTTGTGCATGGATAAAGCTGGAAACAAGAGTTTAGACAGAAAGATGGATAGTGAACCACCATCGGTTATTAGTGTTGAGGAGTCTATACTGCATGAAAGCCATTCTACCAAATCTCATGGTACTGCTAAGGCAGGCCATTGTGGAACCAAACCTGCAAATAGCAGTTCAAAGGTGAATGAGAGTACTGCTAATTCTAGTGTTCTTCGTTATGCTCTACATCTCTGGTTCTTGTGTCCCTACCCGAAGAAGAGCACAAAATCAGGTATTCAGTGCAAAGATGATCAGGCAAGACGATTCTACTTGTATAATGATATGAGAGTAGTTTTCCCTCAACGACATTCAGATGCTGATGAAGGCAAGGTATGTCTAATATGGTATATGACTTACTCTGTGTTACGTATCCTACTGCTAACTAAAGAATCTGTATGCCTTTTAAAAAGATTCAGTGATGTTGGACTGGATTTGTCTTTGAGGTGCACCCTGTTGCCTCAGTAAATTGAATGGATGTTATTGAAATTTGTTAAGATGAAGAAAACTATGTCGTGATTACTAATTTAGATTGTCCAACCATCTAACCTTTGCCTTCTTTCTTCGAAATGGGGAAGAACCTGTGTTTTAAGGGGAGCTAATCTTATGTCTTTGTGGAGTGATATGCTAAAGTTCATAAAAATCTGAACAAGAAACTTGTAGCGTTTGCTCAACTTCAATCATAATAGTATGAGATTTCCCATAGCTTAACATTCATGTTCATCATTCTTAAGTGCATGCATATTCATCAATGTCTACTTCTCCGCGCTGTTTGCCAACTTTGAAGCAGGTGCTTAGGTTATTGTCTTCCTTTTCCGGTGGAAGAGGATATTGTCCTCTGGATGCAGAAGTAGATATTGTTTGGCACTGTAGATGGTTGCCTTCATTTGTGATATTATCGATGCTCAATTAGTTCAATGATACTAATTGGAATCAATATTTTGAAACTGCAGTTACATGTAGAACATCATTTCCCCAGAGATCCCAAGTATTTTGACATCAGCGACTGAGATGGTGAACTTTATTCGATGTCTCACTGTCTTATTTCCGTTGTGCATAATGTAAATGTTATTCCTAGTTCACATGTAAATTCTCCAATAAATAGTTCTATCATTGACCTGTACAGAATTGTACATAAGCATTTTCTACCATCAATGGAAAAAAAAAAGACTAAGGGATTGAAAGAAATGTTTTTTTCTTTTCACTATTCTGAGATGTGACTCAGTTCAGTTGTACTAACTACTTGAAACGGTTTGTCCATACCCTAGTTCCTTTGAGATGGATCTAAAAGAGGTCGGGTTGGGGCTAGAGTCGGAGCCAGGATTTTCAATAAGGGATTCAATAACTGTAAAAGTAGTACTAGAAGGGGGTTCAACATCTATCATGTATATATAATATATAATTTTTTGTCGTCCTAGCTCCGCCCCTGGTTGGGGCTATACATTGATCAATATTTCTATGATCAAACAAACGTAAATGAGGCGTTGGATATCTAGGAAGATAGTACTTTTGTATTTTTGATGTTATTAGTTTACATTTAATTCTATGTACAAAGTTGTTTTTGCTTACAAAGAAATGTGATCTACAAATAGTCTTTTCTCAAACTTCATTCTAATTTTAGAAGTCAAAAGTTTGAACTTTGGCTCCACAATTTTCTTCGTAAATGCATGAAAAGTCTTTTCTCTAAAACGCCATGTGAAATTCAAATAAAAGCTAATATGTCATGTTTCGAACTGGACTATCTGAGCTAATGTCTTTTTTCTTAAGTACTCTCTCCCTTCGGTTTTTATTTGTTACTCTCTCCATTCTATTTTATGTGGCATCATTTTCTTTTTGGTCGGTCTCAAAAAGAATGTTATGGTAAGTATTTAAAGATATAATTTATTTTTTACCTTGTTGGTCTCACTTAATTTTAAAAATAATATTTAAATACATTTATGAGGAGAGAGAAAAGTGAGTCTACTTTTGAAGTGCAATTTAATAAACATTTCAAAGTATTCATTTATTTCTTAAACGTCGTGTATGGTAAGGACAGAAGTGTATATTGCACTTTTCGAAAGTTAATTTGATTAATTTTTATAATTAAATTGAATCATATTAATTTTTTTTTTAAAAAAAAATAAATATTCTAAAGTTATATAAAAAGTACTATAAATTTCAATTTTTTTGCATATTAATATGATGAAGATATATCTTAAAATGTTAGTCAAAGTTTTTATAGTTTGACTGTAAAAATAGAAATCATAACAAAAAATAATGATCGTTGTAGTTGTAGACTCTACAAAACAACTTATATTCTGATTTACTTGTTCGTAGGTATTGAAATCATGTGAGGCTTAACGAGAAAAGCTCGATTTCAATTAGAGTTTGTTGAGGTGGCTATTATATCTAAATCTTAACTCGTGTTAATATAAAGAGTAACATATTTTCTTGAGTTTTGAATATATATCTCGAAATCTCATAAACTTACATAAAGAAATTGAGGTATTAAATATTGTCTTTGTTAAAGCTATTGAGAAATGTATCTAGCAATCAAATGTGTTGCAAGGAAATGCAAATAATATCAAAGAAATTATACGTTATTAACAATTTTCGAATCACGAAATTCAGTTAGGATAATCCAGGTAGGAGCAAAATTATCCTTACAAATACTCACCACTACAAAATTGTCCCCATCAATTCATCATGATGATGGATTATAGTTCTATTACTTCAAAATTGTCATTCTACAAAATATCAAGATGAAATTTAATTATTTATGGCTCATATGTTCTCAAAAGTATGTCAAACTTTGAATTTGAATCTCCACTAGCTCTATATGTGTTTATTTTTGTAACGGTTTTTTCCTCTATTCGGTTATTTTTGTAATGAATTGACTTTTTTCTAAATTTTAGACTTAAATATAACTTAAGATTTTCATTTTTTTTGCTTAGTAAATATTCTCCCGGTTCCAAAATAAGTGTTTGTTTTATAATTAAACAAACAAAAAGTTGTTCCAAAACAAGTGATATTTTAGGAATTCAATACAAAAATTAGTATATATTTTTAATTTATATACCTTTTACTTTCTTGTTTATCTCAATACCTATACCTTATACTTCAACTTCGTAATAGTGTTTCAAATTTTAAGAGATATTCATTAAATTGAAGTAATTTAGTAAACTATATGTCACAATTATTTATTTCTTAATAGACTTGATTTTAACTAAGATAACACTTATTTTCAACGAATGAATTAATTTATGTTTAATATGAAAAAAAGTATTGTTTTAAAAATAAGCAACTTTAATTACTAATGTATTTTCTTGTGCTTGATAAACAAATATTTTTTTTAATTATTCTAATAGTATTTATAGGTTATTACTTTAGACAAATACTATAAAATAAAAATGGAATATTATAAAATAAAAATGGAATATTAAAATGTCATTTACTTATTTATCTTTAATTAAAATAGTTATATGTTATTTTCTTAGGATGGACAATTAAACATATGTAATGAAGTCACACAATTATGTTATGATATTTTAAAGTCATAAATTTAAATAATTGTCCTTTTTTTAGAAAAAAAAACCACAGGACCATAATCCTATCTCTTTTTCTCTATCTGTTATAATATTTATCTAAACTATATATAAATGTTTAGAATATAAATAATTTTTTTCACGTATATATCAAACATAAAAAAATAAATCAGAAATTTAATTAAAAATTTATTTTTTTATAAAAATATTTTCTTCCTTACCGAACATATTATTCTTAGTCAATTTCCTTTAGAAGAAAAAGAGAGTAACTTGGACAAAAAAATAAAATATAATAAAATAAGAGCCTCTAATATTAAGTAGCTGAAAACAGTAGGATTTAAGGCAGTATAATAATATTTTCCTAATTGGCTGCCACCAAAAAGGGCAATGGGGGCCTAATAATTTAGCCAAACCTACAAAATTGGGTGTTTCTTTTTCTGCTCTTTCTACATCAATATTTAAGAGAGTGCAAAATGTCTAATTTCAAAATTCACAGAAAATTATGATTAATTTATTTTTCTTGATTTCTTTTGTTCTGTTTATTTAAAAAAAATATTGATTCACAAGATTTTCACCTTTTTAAAATTTTCTTAAATTTTATTTCAAGCAATAGTATGTTTTTTCTGTTTACTCGCTTTTGAATATACATGCATCTTGGCAACTCTATATATGAGAGCTAATTAAGATGTTCATGTTAAATCAGTTAGCGTGGAGATGGAATTTTAATTAATTTCTGATAGATATCACATCGTTATTAAAGAATTTATCGTGTAAAGTCAAATATTCCCAAATGAGTCAATTTTCGATGGACCTATTAGATATAACTTAAAAAAAAATTAGACCATCCTTATCTTAGTATTACAACAAATATGATCTACATATATGTCATGTTAGGTAAATTGACTTTCCAATAAAATTGGGAAAACAATGTAACGCAGCTACACAACGGTTTGGTAATTGGTACGTATAACTAATATTAAATGTCATTTCCATCGTCCATTTCTAATTATCACGTGAAAGTTAATTTGATTAATTTTTAAAGTTAAATTAAAATTATATTAATTTGATATTAAAAAAAAAATATATATCCAAAAACTTTGAGTCGTAGGTAATTGGAGGGCATATATATGAGTTACAACAAGTTTACGAACATATTTATATATGACTTATAATTTTAGTATTATATGTTATTTTGATTTGACATACGGTATATGTGTTTAAAATTTTGATATAGAATCGTAATTTTGAAAATTTGAAAATAAAATTATTTAATGAAAATTTTAAATACCATACCTTACTATATCATATCATGTCTGATCCACCCTACTACTTAGGTTATGGGTTCCTTCTAATTCTACATGCTTATAAGATACTTTGCTCAAAGGTCAATGCTAACATTGATTATGTTTCTGCATTCGTTTTGAAGAGGATAAAATAGAAATAGAGATAAAAATTCAATATTTTATCGTATTAAAGTGATAAATAGTCTATCATTTAATAAATTTTGAATTTGTAATATTATCACCAAATTGTTTGGAGTATAACAAAAAAAATAGAACTCTAATTTTCAATGTAAATCCTAATTAATCAGATCGGTTGATCCACTTATCGATTTAATTTGGTTTTCTTTTAACGAAAGAACCCAACATGTGGTCCAAACTTGTGAAGTACGTTAAGCGTCTTTTGTCATTACCTAAAAATCTAAATTAGCTAATCATTATTATCTATAGAAACCAAACGTGTATTTAAGTCTTTTAAATTTTTTTTTACCAAATAAAGATTGATCGTTCTTAAAATATATAATATTTCCATTTTCACATTTTTTGAATAAATTGATTGAACTTTTGGTCCACTTAAAAGTTTACTGTTTTTACGTAAGCTTTTCAGATTAGATGTCTACCAATTTCAACATGTAACTAATATAATAAAGCAAACAATAATTTTTGAATTTAAATCTTAACATCACCACTTACTATCAAAAACAATTTTCACGTGCTTTAAACCACAAAATTAATCAAACCTCTCCCTAAGGGGATGTATTGATTGTTGTTTTTTTTCAAAAAAAAAAATCTAAAAGGAGAAAAATAAAATTTTTGAATTAATTTGATAGATTGAGGAATACTTTTGTACGTACGTATAGAAACATATCTTCTAGCTCATAAAGAATTGCGAAGAGAGTTTCATTCAAACTTGACTGCATATTTAGATAGGTCAAATATTTTGATTGATTTATTTTGTGGACTAAATTTATTTTATTTTCTAATTTCCATTAGTTGATTCCCCAAATTCTAATATTTTCTGCGCGAAAATTTTCATTTATAATTTGTTGACTAAAATTTCTTTCACAAACGGTAATTACAGTTCTGAACAAACACTATCTTTAAAAAGTCATGTCTGCACCATTTGAGATCCAAACCTGTGGTTATTAATTTAGAATCTTAATTTCGATTTTATTTTTATCATTTTAAAATAAGTGAATTGTTAGACTTTTATATTTTAAATAACTATTTACCACAACATAGAGACTAATAAATGCTTTCAAATATGTTGGACGATAGCATATTCTTTGCACTTATTAATCTTGATAACGCCGTGCACGATTAAAATTGGAAGTACAAAAACAATTTGCTCTTTAATCAATAAGACAATAACATGTGATTTTATATAACATTCTATCACTTAATTAAATAATATTGATATATACTCTCATTTCTATTTTAACATATGCTTTCTTGTACACACATAACAAACAAGTGCAAGTATATTTCGGGTATATTGCATTCACCAAAATAGCTTTGTTCGTTTTCTGAAATTTGCAATGAATCGATATTTTAGAAGTAAAACTTTTCAATTGCGTGAAAATATTTTTTAGAATCTTTAACTCTTTTACATGAACGTAGCTTGATTCGACTTTATAAAAGAAGGTGAGAATATAAGTTCCACAAAATGTTAGACGTAAAGTAACGAAAATAAAATGAGTTACGAGTAACTTAAAAGTGGACCATAACAGCTAAGTTAGAGGGTGTGATTAGGTTAGACAATCCTAAAATAGGTCATGCTTTTAGATATCTATATTATATGTAAAAAGATTCCAGCTATTTCACCATATAATATAAAAAAATATTAACTAAAGATACACTATAACAAAATTGTGAATTAAATGGGGAGTTTCTTGGGAATTTGTATGTAAATTTGTAGGAAACTAACTTTCTTGCAGATTTTCATACTAATTCCCAGAAAAATATCCTTGTAATTTACATTTTTTTTGTACTGGATTATTGCGATCTTTTTTTTTTTCCTTTTCCAAATAATGGATAGTGAAAGTACTATTGCTAATTTGCTATACAATTGATTGGGGAAAAAAAGTTGTGTTTTGCTTTAGAAACTGTTATTCTGTCTTGGGCATGAATAGAAGGGTGACTAAAGAATTGAGATTAGTTGAATTCAAATACGTCAAATATTGAGTCATAAATTCAATTGATTAATTTTAAAATTTTATCTTCTTTAATTATCAAACATAATTTGTTCTTTCATCATTTCTATATAACAAACATGGTAAACAAAAAAGTTTCAAGAAAAAGATTTTGTTAGCAAAATTTCCTACGATAGTCTATTGTTGTAAAATCGATTTCTAAATAAATAAATTTAATGTACGAAAATAAATTAAGTTAATAAATAAACAAGTTATTAATTCGCCCAAATTTAGGTGAGTTGGACAACCAACAACGATGCCCCGTAAGTCCGTAATTCTCTCTTTTTTTTTCTTACTTATATGTCCTTTAGAACTTATTTTAATAAAAAATAATACTGTAGAAAAGCACAAAGGTGATTTTCGAAGACTTAATTATCATGTCATGTTTGTTTGCTATATTTATAAAGAAAAAAATATACCTTTAGAGTTTCATATCTATTTCTTATTTTCTTTTACGTACGCTAACTAAATATTAAGGTGTACTCTAATAAAATAATTCGTGAAAAAATTACAAGATCCACCTTGTTATCATGGAACTTACCTAAATATACTTTATGCTTTTTTTTTTTTATCATGTTATTTTTTTCTCGGTGTTATATTTAGGGTTTTAGAAAAAAAAAATCTTAAATAAGTATGAGAAAATCAAAGATTAAAATTGTACTTTATTAATTTAATTTATAATTTAAAAAAAGTTAATACAATTAATTTAATTTGATATTTAAAAAACTTTAACCAACTCTATTTATGTACACCTACTATTTGTACTTGAAGTGAATTCATTCATTTATTAAGTACTCTTCTCCCTGCATAAATAAATAGCACCACCAATATGCACTATTCCACAACAATTCCCACATTTGCTTATTCTCTTATTAAATAATTAAAAAATTATACTTCTAGCCCTTTACATCATTTTTCTTTTTTTTTAAAAAAAAATGAATCACTTTGCGATCAAATCTATAGAAACCCCATCTATGAAATCTGAAAAACACTTCATTTTTGCCCAAATTTTGTTGAGGATTTTGGCTACTGCATTCACGTTGACTGCCGCTTGCATAACTTTCAAAAGCTCACAGACGCTCAGTATTTTCAATGTTGAGACCGATGCTCGATATACCTATTCTCCCGCGCTCAAGTATTTCTTTTATTTTTTAAACTAACATTTGATTATAAATTTAATTGAAATTTTGAATTATTATTTTTAATTGTGAGCAAAAGTGCAATTTCATCCAAAAAATGGTCTAGAAGAGTTATTGGAACTTGAAAAGATCAGATTTTCAAACAGTGATCAAATATCATAGCAAATAATTTTTGAAAATCTACAATTAAACGAGAGCTTATATTTTGTGTTGAAGTTGTATGGGATTCTTTTTTTTTGGTATGTGCAGGTTCTTTGTCTATGCAAATGTCATTGGATGTGCCTTCTCATTTTTTTCTCTGTTTCTTGCTTCCATCTTTGGACGTACGAATCTTCACAAACACAAGTATGTTTACCTCTTCATTCATGATATGGTACGTCCTACCTTTTAATTATTTTTTGTTTGCTTTTGCACATAATCATTTTTAATTGATAAATCAATAATATTTTATTATAGTTGAGGGAATTTTCTCCAAATCAATATCTTGCTTTGCTTTTAAGTTATTAATATTCAACGTATTTGTTCCTCTCGTAATGTTTGAGGTGATTAGGTCATCGGCTCATCTTTACATATTATAACAAATTTCCTAATGAAATCGGAAAAATAAGTTTCAATAGTGGCGTTTTGTTGTTTTTGCCCTATTGAGGAATAAGAAATTTCAAAGTTAGAATTGTGTTTGGTCATAATTTTTAGGGAAAATGCACAAGTACCCTCTCAATCTATGCCCGAAATCCCAGAGACACACTTATACTATACTAAGGTCCTATTACCCCCTGAACTTATTTTATAAGTAATTTTCTACCCTTTTTTAGCCTACGTGGCACTAGTTTGAAAAAAAAGTCAATCATCGTTGGGCCCACAAGATAGTGACACGTAGGCTAAAAAGGAGTAAAAAATTATTAATAAAAAAAGTTCAGGGGGTAATAAGACCTAAGTATAGTATAAGTGTGTCTCTGAGATTTCGGGCGTAGGTTGAGGGGGTACTTGGGCATTATCCTAATTTTTAGAAAGAAAATTTAGATTTGAATGTATTTTTAAAAAAATATGATTATAAAAAATACCAAAATCATCCTAACTTAACTAATTAATGGGGTCTAAAACGTACCATTATATCTGCTCTGAGAGAGTAACATCTCAAAATGGTTAACACAAAATTTATAGATTAGATCTCATATGCAAATTATTACAAATACTTTTACACTTCATTTGAATTTCTAAAGATGAAGTTGAAGACGAAATTGTGTCAGGTTATAATTTTTGCAAATAATAATTAGTTGTTTAAATGTACTTTTTTTTAAATAAAAAGAAAGAAAAGAACATTAAATATGAAACATAATTAAGTGGATTAATTAAACATAAAAATAAAAATAGGATAAATTGTAAATAGAAAATTATAGTAAAAGTGAAAATAAGATTTAGGTGTTCTTCAAATTTTATTTGAAACTTTCATATAATCAAACGTCGATTTTCAAATGAATTGAAAAAATTTCATGGTTAAACATATCCTACACATAAAATTAAAATTTTAACTAAACTAAACAATGTAATTTTCTAATAAAAGATGATTCTGCGACTAACTCAACCCCCACCCCACCCTTTGACCATTCCATCGCTACCACCCCTAAACTCTCATTTATTCTACGTTTTCGTAGTCGGTATAATCAATTTTTCATTTCAAGAAAATTCTCTTAATTATATAGGAGATATATAAGAAGAATGTTTGACATAAATGGTCCAAATCATCAATAATCATTCTTCTCTTTATTTCTTTTGGGACCGTAAGCATTATTAACACC
Organism: Solanum peruvianum; assembly: GCA_027705065.1. Classification (NCBI taxonomy): domain Eukaryota; kingdom Viridiplantae; phylum Streptophyta; class Magnoliopsida; order Solanales; family Solanaceae; genus Solanum; species Solanum peruvianum. The sequence continues at coordinate 53,297,423 of JAKWJD010001757.1, forward strand.
ATCCACGTGAATCCAAAACATAACATATATTCCTACATAAAATATGAAACATAAATCATAATACAACGACAATTAATCTTAGAATAACGACCCAACTATCAAAAAAAACCTAGAAATTATATAACATTCACACACACAAAAAATATGTACAACTATACATAAATTATTTTGAATATCATAAATATCCTTCATTCTTCATCATCGATATATGAATAAAAATACTCATTATTCATATCGCTTCATAAAATACGCTACGTATTATTATTTGTATATAACATGGGGAATATTATTGCAGATTATGATGGATCTATTGCTTTCTGCATGTTCAGCAGCAGCAACAATTGGATATGTAGGAAAATATGGACAGATTCGTTCAGGATGGATGCCTATTTGTGATTCTGTTACAAAATTTTGTCATAAAATGACAGCCAGTGTTATATTCTCTATTTTTGGGGTTATTTTCTATTTATGTCTTACTATTCTATCAGCATATCAATCTACAAAATTCAAGTTTGAACTTAATTATTACCACTAAGAAATTAAAAAAATAAATGGCAAAGTATATAATAGTAGTAAAATTTAATTCTACCTTGTTGTATCAAGAAAGGTAAAAAAAAAGCTTATGTAATGGAGATGCAGTTATTATTAAATATTTACAGTTGCTGATTGTACTATATTTGGTGGAATTATAAATGACTTGTATTTAATTTATTTTTACTTCTATATATATTTACGCAGTGAAGTTATTAAATTATTGCAGCTACTCTCTGGCTATATTTGTACGTAGTACATTTTTAGTGGCAGATATGGTGTCTTATATAGTTTGTTTAATTTTCTGGACCATTTTTAACTTTGCAACATTAGAGTAATTTTCTGTTTTTATTTATATGAAACTATTTTTTATTCGTTTAAAATAAAATTGACATGTTTTTATATTTAATAAAAAAATAATAAATATATAAATGATATGTTTAAAATTCACAAGTGTTTTATAACTACACAAATGTAGTTTAACATAATTAATTAATGATAAGCGAAAAAAAAGGATTAATGGTACAAGTCTACAAGATCACAAAATTCTATCTTTTTTCATCTGATATGAAACTCTTCAGCATTCTAGCTCACACTCAGGCCCGTCTTAATTCCTAAGTTAGGAATGTTATCGCTTGAGGCCTCATATTTTTGAAAGCTTTCATACATAAAATAATTTTTTTACTTGTAAAGATATTTATTAAAAGAAAAACTGAGAAGAGTAAAAAATGTTTTTAAACTATATGAAAAGAATAAAAATGTCCTTCGTTTATAGTTTGGTTCAATAATGCTTCTACCATCAATATTTTGGTTCAAAAATACCCTTGCATTCAATATACTATAATAAAAATAACTGTTAGCGGCAATAAATATAGACATTAATAAAGGGTGCTAAAGTTTTTACCGACATTAGTTAAGTGTCATTAAAATCAATATAACTAAAGGCTTTAAAAACATATATACAAAGAATATCAATTACCGTTAAACATATTTAATATCATTTTTATGTTGTAATACTTTGGTCCAAATATATCCATATTCATAATTTCCTCGGAAGCACTATAATGTTTAGTATCTATCTTTTTATTCATATTTTTTTTATCTTTTCTTTTTCTTAGCTCATTAAGATACCTGGAAGAAACTTTTTTTAATAAAGGTTCAATGAATTGAAAAGAATTTACTACAATATTAGTATTAACTATTTCTCCATAAATCTTCGTATCCAATAAAATTTAACACAAATATATTAACTGCACTTTTGAAAAGAGGTGTTGGGGGTTGGTTGGTACTTGGTGAAAGAAATTTATTCTTTTAATTGACACTGTATTTATAAGATTAAGGGTTTTTAGAAATTTAAAATGGGTTAAAATAAAATACAGAATAAATTAAGAAAAAATAACAGAAATCACACTTTTAGTTCTCTTATTATCATTATTTCTTATTAATTTTATAAATTCCCAAAATTCCTCATTTTTACGTATTTGATTAATGTATTAGCACATCAAATTAATGTATCTCGCGTATCAAATCAGTGTATTATGTATAAAGTGTAATTTATGTTACTTAACGATTAATATATCTTGCGTATCATATTAATGTATCAGCATATATTATTGTATCAGTTTGAAGAATTTTGTAATTAAGAATTGATAAGGGACAAGTGATTATTTTGCCTTAAAATTATGTTATTGAAAAATTGAGTTATTGTGATTTTTGTGTTAGTAGTGTGAAAGTTTTCTGGTAAAGTATTTTTATTTTTAAAAATAATTTATAATACATAATTTTAATAAAATCATAATTTTGTGATCATTTATGAAATTTACCCCATAACTACTCCATTCTCTTTAGTCTTTACATTTATAATTTGTTCTTATCTTCTCCTTAAATACTAACAACAAAAAAATAAATTTAACCTCCTATTTCACTCAACTATCTAGTGTTTTTTAGTGCTTTGATTTTATTTAAATCTTTTATCTACAATTTTTTTTTATCTCAATTTCTCATAATGGAGATATTTGGAGGCAAGATTAAGCATGACCCTTCTCTCAAAACTCAAAAAGTTATGTTAATTTTTCAAATTATTTTGAGAATTTTGGGATTTACTTTCTGCTTAGGCGCTGTTTGGAGAATTATGACTAGTAAGCAGGTTCTCGTTCTTGGCATTGTGGCAAATTACACCTATTCTCCTACAATGAAGTAAGTAATTACAGGAAAAATTATAATTAATTTAGATTGAATTTCTTTTTTCAAGAAAATAAAATAAATCTTTTACCCTCATTTTGCAGATTTTTTGCATATTCAAATATGATTGGATGTGCCTCATCTATTGTTTCTCTATTTCTTCTTTTGGTTTGTTGTTATAAGAAACATTTCAACTCTAACAAGTACCTTTTTTACTTGTTCCTCCATGATTTGGTACGTCCCCTCCTTTATTTATTTGCGAGCGATTAAATATGTAACTTGATTTCATATATACGAGATAAGTAAAATGAAATAGAGAGTATTAAAATTAAACTTTGAATCCTAGTCAAAGATCCTTTAGATAGAAATAAAAAATGAAGGAAAAAATTCGTCTATTAATTCATTAAGGACATAATAATAAGTCCAAGAAGCCAACTATATCATCTACAATTAGCTTATAAATGATTTGATTATGTAAATATATTTTTTATCGGTCAATTCATAAAACTTAAAATATGTAGTTTCATTACTAGTAATTAAAATTTAATTATAGTATTAATTAAATGGCAGATTGTGTTTGGATTACTGGTGGCTGGATGTGCAGCAGCAACATCAATAGGATATGTGGCTAAATATGGGCAAAAATATTCAGGGTGGAATCCTGTATGTAACTATGTTACTAAATTATGTCACAAAGCTACAGTCAGTGTAACTTTATCTTACATTGCTATTATTTTCTACCTTTGCCTCACTATAATCTCAGCTAACCAATATGTATTTCACTAATTTATGCAATTAGTGTTTCATGTAATTTATTATGCTTAAAGAGGATGGTGTACTTTGAGATAAATGAAAGAAACTATAACCTTTTATTACTATTCTGTGTTTAAATTTTATTTTATATCTGATATCTAATGTTTGATATTCGCATTAACACCTGATTAAATCTGAATTCGCATTGAAAAATTTATATTTAAAAATGTTTTCCGAACAAAAACGATTATTTTGAGTATTCATTCCCTCATATTGGATTCATTAAAATCCCTCAGAAGTGTTTTAAATGGCAGGAATAGTATTCAGAGGTTTGCCTCTCATATAAGGGGCAAAAGCCCCTTAATTAGCATGAAAACTAAGCCTCATAAATTTGAATTTTAGAAAAATAATATATATATATGTATATATATATATTGTTCATGTATATTGGTTATAATTAAATTAGAAACTTACATAAACATACTATATTAAAAAAATATTTACCATTTATAGCAACAATATTTTTTTTCAGTTGATCACTTTTAATACATTTATAATACAGTTTTAATACATATTACAAGAATAATTTATTATTCGTATATAAAACAAGTTTTATTGATGATCAATTTATCGCACATTTTAATATACATATAATACAATATGTCAATTTCTTACAAAATAAGCATAATATATATTTTAAAAAAAACAGTTATAATGCAGATTTATTGCGTACATAATTCACTTCTAATACATATTGCAGATTTAACATAGTGTTGCTACAAATAGTGATAAATAAAAAAAATCTCGGTAAAATCAGTAATTATTTATTTAAAAAAGTAATAGTAAAAATTAGGCAAATGACATACTGTAAATGATAAATTACATTCTATCCCTATAATATTGATATTTACCAAAAATCCCTTATTTTTAAGAATTCTGGATACTTTATATAGAAATGATACTTAAATATAAATGACTGAATATTTTTTTTCTGTAACTGTTATAGCTAAAATTTGAGTATCTTTTCATGTGTTGGACATGAAATTTAATGTATCAAAGAAAAATATATTTTAAATTTAATATTTCGTTTATATATATAGTTTCAAGTAGTATTTTGTAAGTATCATGTTAACCTGTTTTTTTATATGTTAGTATAAGATGAATTGTATTAAGTATCTTTTCAATCTTATCATGATTTTGAATACATTTGTTAGTATGTTCAATTAATTTTATTAAGTATCATTTTTTGGTGATCATGATAGAATGATTCTTTGTTTTATTTTTACTTATATTTCGTATATATTAAGGTATCAAATAATAGTATATGTGTATCATACTGTCATACATCTGTTATTTAAGTATCATATTTATATGAATTATTGATAAGTATATAAAAATTAAAGTATCTAATTTAATTGTGAATTTGAGTATCTTTTTATGTGTTGGACATGAAACTTAATGTATAAAATTTAATTAGTATCATTTGGGATAAAAAAAGGGATTTTTGTAATTTAATACATCAGTAGGGAATTAATGAAATTAAATAAATTAAAGTAGTGTATTTTAGTAATTTTTCCAAAGTAATATTCCAAGTAATTTTTCCTAACTAAATCGACGCATCAAACTCCATTGGGCCCAAGAAAAATAGACGTCAAACGCTATTGGGCCTTATTGAACTTGGTCGTTTAGTAACAACTACAAAATAGAGAAAATGGACCTCAACTCAATTTGGGCCGATCAATAACATGGGCCTTCGAATTGTTGGGCTTATGAGTTTTGACGCTTTTTGTGCCCTTTTTCCTTTTTTAAAAAAAAAATTTAAAATAAGGAAAATGTTCGGTAGCAATAGCAATACAAAACTTACAATCTTTTAAAATTAATAAAAGTTATGCATATCATGGGGTTTACCCGGTGCGAATAGAGTGTTCGTCCATAGAGATTATAACGATTGCGAGTTATTTGAATTTTAAAAAAAGTTATATGTATAATATGTTCCAAAAATTTTTTTCTATTCTAGTCACTTATATCACTACAACAACAAAGAATATTATCTATAATCAAATATATATATATAAATGAGGACCATAGAGGAGGTGATGTGGCACCTCTATATGGCCTCCATTTGCATTTAGCTTTTTTCATCTTTTTCTTTTAAAAAAATAAAAAATTACTTAAATTTATTACAAAAAAAATATTTTATTAATGGTGGGTCATTTATAACAAAAACTCTTCATATTTTTTATTTATTTATCTCACTTATAATTAAAAGAGAAACATAATTTATTTATTTTTTACTTTTTTTAATTTAAATTAATTATTTATTGTAAAAATATATTACTTCATTTATACAAATATACAATAAATATTTTATTAATGTATGAACATTTATAATAAAAAGAACTCTCTATATTTTTTTTTCTATTTGTTTATCTCACTTCTAATCATGAAATCATATTATTATTATTTTTTTACATTTTAAGTATTTTTATTTTTATTTTTGAATTTATTCACTAGGAGTTACTACCCATGACTTGCCCCTCTTTAATTTTTACTTTTAATAATATTCATGACTCTCATAATTTTATATTCATAACCTCCAATTTAAATTTATAAGTTTATGTGTCTTATGAAATTCCTTTATTTTGCCTATACATTTATATTAGTTTCATGAAGATTCACATTCACAATTATTCTTTCTTCATCATATAAGTTTGATTTGTAACAAAAAAAGAAGTACATGAAGGTAAGAAATACTTCATTGAAATTTTTATTTTTTATTTCCTCTATTTTTGTCTATATAATTCGTATTTGATTTGTGAAGGAAATTAACATGTAACCAAAAAAAAAGTACATGAAGTTAATAAATATATCATTCTCAAGTCCTTATTTTTTCATTTACTTTATTTTGTCTATGTAGATTCATATTTATTTTCATAATACTTGTTTGGGAATTAGCTAACATGTAACCAAAAAAAATATACGAAGGTAAGATATATTTCATTCTTAAGTCTTTCTTTTTATTTTTATGTACTTAGACATGCTTTCTTATATATATTTTTATGTTTGTATTATATTTATCAAGTAAGTATGATTGAAAAAATCTCTTTAATTCTTAACAATGTTTTATCCGTATGCAATTACTCTTTCTAATAGTTAGTTTTCCATATATAATATAGTTTGATTATAATATTTGTTAGATTTCAAGAAATAATTATTATTTAGTATTGTTATTACTATTGAAAAGATAATGTATAAATATATTAAATATGGTTTATATTTCGTTCTTTCTTTTGACATAATTATTTTTAATTCGTATATGTTTTTTTTATTCAGTTGGTTGCATATATTAAGAGTTTGACATATGTATCAAAACATGATGGCGGATATCTTTGCAAAGAAGATGGTAAAAGGAAAAAAAATGAAGCATAATTAGAGATTATTTTCTCACTTTGAAATTTATTAGCAACTTAGTTACTTTTGCTAGAGTTTTTAAAATTTTGATTTATGTAAATAATCTAGCTAAATGTATTATATTATCAATGCTAATCATTTGATCCTTTAGTATTCTATTTTCTCTTTGTTATGAAAAAATAAATATATATTTTTTTTAACAACATAATTTATGATAATTTGTTTCACTTTTATTATAACTTTTAAAAAGTAATTGAAAAATATATTATTATTTTCATGATGTCATTTTTTGCGTATGTAACAATTTGTCGTATTTCTTTTTGCTTTGAAATGTATTTATAATTTTTATGTAGTCACCAATTATTATATTTTCTCTGTTCATTTTTGTTTTTTCACACCTTTTTTTTATTTTTTTATTTTACAAATAAAATCAATACATAATAAGTAATACATTTAGTGGCTAATAAAAATTAACATTTGAATTATTTATAACTCATTTCTCTTCATCTTACTTGTAAAGTTTAATACTAAATATGAATCATGACTTTATATGCTTCATATTTCGTAATCTTATAAGTATTTAATTAATGTTTAAAAAATTATAATAAGCAAATGTAATGATAAAATAAAAGAAAACAATATTGTTTTGACGAAATCAGAGTTTGGATAGAACACCACTACTCCTAGAAAAGATAGAGAAAATTAAAACATCTAAAATATTTTCAACCTAATACATATATTGTTTTTTCAATATATTATCTCTTATTTCATTTACTTGGTGAATATTTTGTTCTAATATATACATATACAAAACAAACAAATATATTTTATATGTTTTAAAAAAATCTATGATATCGCAGACGAGAAAAATATAAATATTAATCTATATTCGATACTAACCTAAATATTATATATTTCATATTATTATCTTATAAATATTTCATATAATCGCGCGAAGCCGAATAGTTTCACTAGTTTCGAATAAACCCACGGCTAACATGATTAAATGAAACTTTTTTATAACCCATCATCTAATAGAATTAGTAATAATATTTTTTTATTTAACAACAGAAATTATCCGTTATCAATTAATATTTTTTTCTTAAAAAGCAAACAAACTATATAATCACACGTATAATTAAAGTGAAATGTAGAAATTTTATAATTTTAAAAGAAATTCTAATTATCATAGTGAGGAATTCCAGTAGCCGCATTGAATGACTAAATAAATGGTTATTTTATTGGTGAGGGTTCACTTTTCTATCCCATTTTATCCTTTCAGAATAAAAAAATAAAAAAAAAAAAATTTTTTGTGTAATAATATTTGTCTATTATTGATTTTTCACACTTATTATTAAATCATAAATAGAAGAATAATTTTACAAAATGGTCTTTTAAATAGGGAAACTTTCACTATTATCCACTTAAAAATAATTAATTACTCTCTATAGCTATAGTTTGATAATTACAATTTGTAGATACATGTTATTTGGAGGAGAGCGGCGAGCGAGACCAGGAGAGAGTGGAGAGAGGCGAGAAAGAGGGGGGAAAGAGTGGGAGAAAGGTGAATTGTATATGTATATTGGTTAGATAATTGTATTATTATACATATGTAATTGTATATATGGCAAGAGAGATTGGGAGAGGGAGGAGAGAGGCGAGCGAGACTAGGAGAGAGAGGATAGAGGCGAGCAATAGAGGACAGAGAGTGGGAGAGGTGAATTGTATATGTATATAATTGTATATTACACATATACATTGGTATAAATGGGAAGCGAGATTGGGAAAGGAGGAGAAAGGCGAGCGAGATTGAGAGAGGGAGGAGAGAGGCGAGCGAGAGAGGGCAAAGAGTGGGAGAGAGGTGAATTATATATGTACATAGGCTAAAAAATTGTATATTCTACATATTTATTTGTATATCCTAGCGAATTATACATATACAAAAATGACTAATTATACAAACTCAAAGTCAGCCCACGTAATTAATGTATAATGTTAGTCGCGAGTGGTAATTATAGCAAACTATAGCTATGATAAGTAATTAAATAATATAAGTTTGCTTATCCACATAATTTTCCCTTTTAATTATAATGTCATGTAACAGAAAAATGACTATAATTAATTATAAAAATAAATAAAAAATCAAGTGTAAAATCGTCGATTAAATTTTATAAAATGAATAAATATTACTATTAAATATTTTAAAATTATATTCCCTCCATTCGAAATTGTTTGTCATAAAGCGCTTTTTAAAAGTTAATTTGATTGACTTTAAATTTAAATTAGATCATATTAATTTGATATTTTAAACAAAAAAAGATAGATAATCTAAAACTGTATAAAAAGTAATATAAATTGCAATTTTTTAAATATTAATTTAATGAAAAAATACATCTTAAATGTTCATCAAAATTTTTATAATTTAATTTTAAAAATAAAAATTATGATAAATAAATACCAGACAGAAAAAGTATAATCGACAATTATTATTAGACGGGTGCTTAATTATGACTATGGTATTGGAATATGTTAGAAGTTGAGTAGGGTGGAAAGGAAACAAAGTATTGATTGAATGAGGGACGTAGGCCCCATCGAATTTGATGCATTGATTGTTCCAATAAGAGAAGAATTATTAGCAAACATAATTGTCTCTTCATAGAACCACACATGCATGAAAATAGAAAATAGAAAATAGTTAAATGCCCACATTTGTTTTTGTTTAATTAATCCTATGGACATATCAATGTCTCCATTTTATTAATTAATAATAATAAAGTGAGTTGAAAATTATTAAATTTTAGTTTTAAATTTCTACTGAGACAAATTTCTTTTTCATTTATTTTGATTTTAATGAAATTATCTATTGTTGAATAATTGTATAAAAAGATTCAGAGATCGTCATTATAAATTAAAAATGATATATGAACCACAATAATTGTTCTGTCCTATGATAGAGATTATTTTTTTCTCAATATTCACAATTTCTCAATAAGTTATGAATATTGTAGAGACGTATTCATCTTGAAGCTCAATTATTAGAGCAACACGTAACTAGCAAGTTGATTTCTCCACTAGCAAATGCTTGAAATTAATAGGATTTTTAGTTAATTTACCCCTGCAACTCATAAATAGGTAATGTGGGTAATAATGTCCAATATAAAATATTTATATCACATAATTTAATATTTTTAATTAAGTAGAGTATTTGTTGGTTAAATTGGTCTATTATGAATTTTGGAGTTTAAAAAAACGTGTCTTGGTTTTCTCAAGTTCTCACACATAAAAAATTAAATGTATTCTCATGTTCGAATACAATTACTATGATAGTCTCACGTAAGTTTTATTATATGATCCTGTAATCTTTCGTATTATTAACGTCATTTTTTATTATAATATTAAAATTGATTTATTCCTAATTCATTATTTAAGCTTTAGATATTTAATTATGAATACACGGGAATATGAGAGTCTACCCTCAAATTTTTATAGACAGTGGACATGTCTTTATACAAACTTAACCAATTTCACCTCACGAACTGATTTTGTCAATATTTGTTTTCTTTGTCGATTTCAACTTTCATGTTACTTTCTTTTAAATGTCAATCAATTCATGTCATTACGCCAACTAAAAATGGAGATAGTGTGCAATACAGTAACAATTGCCACCTTGAATAAAAGATAGATATTCTGGCAGCTAGTCGGGGTCTGTTTGAAAAGTCATCTGGTAATTAGAATTGGTGTAATTATTAGGATAATAATTATCGATGTAATTACACATATCATGTTTGAATGCCACATTGTAATTATACATTTCTATTTCGATACACAATTGCAATCATAAAATTAATATTAAATTTAGTGAACAAAATATAATTATTTAAAGTTTATACTAGACAAATAAGAAACTTTGTAAATGACATGAAATTAAATGTTTAAAATATATATTCTTTTTTGAAAATATATTAATTAATAAACATGTATTCTTTAACTTATATTATGAAAAAATAATTGATTTATATTTTTTTAAATTAATATATTTCAATTGAATTGATCATAAAAACTAAAAGTATGAAGTTTCTACGAACATCTTGAAATGCATGTATGATAAAAAGATTAATATATAAATAAAATGTTCAAACTAATATTCATTGTATAATTTTAAGAATAAGTTGTTTGTTTACAAAAATATCTTCACCTTATTTAGTTTATATATATATATATTATATATATATATATATATATATATATATATATTACATTTTCTTTACAAGCTTTAGTTACTCATTCTTAAAAATAAAACTTATCTTATTTAACTTAAAAGTAAAACATTCATCTTATTTAGCTTAAAAATAAATTGTTCATCTTATTAGCTTAAAAATTAAACTTTCATTGTAAGTTATTATCCTACAAATTAATAATAATTTAAGTGCGGGATAAATTATTTAATAAAAAATATGTAATTTAGTAATGGAATGAACATTTTAAAGAGAAATCAAATTATAAATAAACATAAGAATCAAATAAATTCAACTTATAATATATTCATAAATAAAAATTGTTTCATGAAATATTTTTATTAATAGAAAAACATATTTATCATAAAAACAATGAATAATTAAGGTTGTGAATGTTATTATAAATGGTGTTAAGAATTATGTTAAAATGTATGAATGTCAAAGTGACATCTAAAAGAGGTTTAAGGAGGATATTTTTGTTAATTTACACACCTTATTTTAAGATAAGTTATCTAAAAATTACTATACCATCCCAGTAAGAAGTAACTTATCCTAAGACTAACTGTTAATTCTGAAGTAAGTTATTTTATCTTTATAATTAAACAATAAATTAAACATCACTCAAAAATATTATCTCAAAATTAATCTCTCTTATCTATTACACCAAACGACTCCTCAATAGCATACATTTGGTTGATAATATAAGGCTATGAAATTAGAAAAAGGAAAGAAATTGATAAAGATAGATCATTGCTTGTTTGGGTAACTACCAGCAGGAAAATGAGTTTTTAGATAATGTATAAGACAAAAGCACATGCTGCCAATCTTATAAATACAGAATTATGGCCTACTACCAGCTGCTACTTAGTTATATAAAAAAATATTATCTCAAAACATAATAAAATTACAAATTCACTTGATCTAAATAGTTTTGTCCCTGCTTGATATTATTGGAGAGAAATTATTATATGAGAAGAAACTTGATTTTTTTTCTACATTTTTTATTACTTCAGAAATTTAAAGCCGTTAAAAATAGATTAAAATTATGAAATTTTGCCCACAACTTGAATTAGGTTGGATTAGAATTATTTGAGACATTTGAAATTGAGGCTTATAGGCTCGACCATGTTAGCTCGTTGGACCGTGGGTCAGTTTGTGGACTAAAATAATTTAATATTTGAAGAAAAGCTCAATTTTTTCTAAAAAAACAAAAACAAAACTAATACTCAGGAAATAGTAAAACAAAAAAATAGCTAATACGTAACTGTTGACTGATATATTCCAATTTAAGTTTTTTTTGTGTGTGTGTGATATCATCTCTTTAGTGACATAAATATTAATTTATTTATTTTTTTGTGTTGTAGTGCCATTAGGTTGTTTGATTAAGTTCCTTTGACCTTTTAATTCAAAGCTTTGCATAAATCTTGAAGTCTTTATACAACTATTTAAGAAGCTAAAGTTAGAAATTTGTACTAAAAATATCCTTCTATTTATTGCTTTTTAATAGTATTGAAAGAGTAAAAAATAGACTAAATTAGTAATAGTTATCAATTATAGAGGACCCGGGGCCGGAAACAGTACATTGTTGGGCCAAATGAATGAATATTTCATTTATTAATATTGAGTAATTTTCCTATATAGTCAGTTATCTATGTTTGAGAAATTACCTAGAATTATAACTTATGTTTGTTTTAGAACTATAATATTACACAATTTATCTATTTTTCTCAAATATATTTGATATAAAAACTATATTATCTTTCTCTTAATGGGATGCCATGTCACATTATTTATTTTTTAAAAAATAATAATTAAAAAACCCATATATTATACCCATTAAAAATTAGTTCCTCATATCTTTAAGAAAATATGTGGCTTCTTCCGATTCTTCAGGAAATAAATTAACGAATTTGCATAAGAAACTGTCGCCTAAGTTGTTGTATACCTTTGATGTCAATCAAAGAAATCGTCACGAGGTAAAATTCAAGTTTTCTTCTGATTCTTTTATTTTTGAAGTGTAAAAATTGTGAAATAATTTGAATACTTAACATGATAATGGAGTAATTTTCTTAAAATTTAGGAGTTTTTGCTTGCTTGTTTTTTAATCAGATATTTCTATTGTTTGAATCTGCCTAAGTTTCGAACAAATGTTTATAGTTTCTAAAAAACTTTTTTTTTACATGAACAAGAAACCTTTGGTTTTTTTCCTTGAACAAGCAACAGATGTTTATAGTTTGTGTAAAAATTAATGTTCCTAATATTTAGTTTATCTCTAAATATCCAACTAAATTTTATTGTCTTCTTTATCAATTTCAAGGAACTAGTTTAATTTTTTTTTCTCGACCACAAGACTAAATTTTTAAATGGATATAATAACAAATACTTGTAAATAAAATATAGGATAAAAATATTCGCTATAAAATTGAAGTAACTAGATTTTCATAGAGAATGAATACATTAAACAAGTTGTCATTTAAAGAATTAGGAAAATATTACTAATAAATTAACTAATGTAACATGACCCTCTAAAATATATTTCAACAAAAATAGATACGTTAAGTGATATTATAATCTTAAAATAAACATAAATAATATTTCTAAGAGAAATTACTCGTTAACATTAGATGGTATAAAGAATTATACTGAAATGGTGTGGGATTTGTGCTTAGAATACTGAATTATGCATAGAAATGCAGGGTATTGATGTTCAGACTGAAGAGGCCCACACTCCATAACTACTTACACACTGACACTCGTAACCATAACACCAATTTCATTTTCATAATTGCATCATTCTTTTGATCTATGCGCTGACTTTCATTTTTTAAGCTAATAATTATCACATAAATAACTAACTGTCTTCATCACAATTATCGAAAATTACCTACTACTCCACACTTAAAAACAATTATTTGACAATCAGCTAGACATCAGTTACACTAGAAGCATGTCACAGCTCCTCTTTATCTAACAAAATAACTAGGTTAAAGTCATAGTTTGGTTCCTCTTTACCATCTCTGTTGCTCAGCTTAAGAATACCTTACTCTATAGAATTTGATTAAACAAACTAATCACACGATTTGGGATATTACTTCTCATGTACCAAAAGCTATGTGTGATTTCCAAACTCTTGAAACTTCTTCTGTGTCTGGAGTCTATTGTGATTTGATATTCCATATTCCTAATTTGATTAAAGAAAGCAATTAGGTTAAGCTACCCTGTATTGAATATTCCAGCAAAAAATATTGATTGTTATTTGTGAGTGACAGCGTTTGTTTGGTCCCTCAACTATGGATGAAAGTTACTTCCATTGAAATTGAAAGAATAGATGAAAGTTACATGAGACAACATCAACTAGCAAACACATCTTTGCAGTTGATGGATTGTGGAACTTCTTTTCATATAACCATTAGCTCGACTAATTTGATGGAATACCTGTTATCTCCCACGATCAACTCATACACAAATTCAATGAGTTGATAAATTCCATTGGTCCATGAATGAATCAAGTATTATATTATGATCAATTCTAACACCAATCTAATGAAATTTATGGCACCAACATCTTCTCATAAAGGGAACAAATTCTCCAATAAATGACACAACAGATCAAGAACTCAAAGAGAAGACTTCTTCACTTAATTTATTTGGTAGAAAAACAAGAAGGAAAAACCTATCAAGTTAGGTCAACAACCCAAAGATATTACATAAAGAGTAACTTCTCTTCTTTCTAGTACTTAGCAAATATCTAGCCTACTAACCAACATTTACTTCCTTTTTTTTCTTCTACCACTAACTTATAACCACAATCTATGAACATGATCAAGAAAAAAAAATGAAAAACTTTAGAAAATTACAATCGTAATCGTAAGATTTAATTTAGACAAATAAAAACTTGATCTTTATTTATACATACAGGTTGATTGATTACAGTTTCCTTGTGTTGTTTTTAGTGTTGTTGCTGCTCAATGTCTGGTGAAAACTCCCCATAGTTTGCCTCTACTAAGACAATCCAAGAGCTTTTTAGCTCCTTCAATCTCCATTTCAGCTAGCTTCTGTAAATGCACACAAGCCCCTGAAGCCACCATTTGTTTCCGGCAATTCTTGGAGTAAACAAGCGAAGCCAATAACGAAACAGGGTGTCTTTTGTCTAAGTTTTGTACCACAGGATCTAATAGCTGAACTGCATTCACAATACCCCTTTCTTCCTTCCTGAAAATCTTTCGATTTCCAGCGTAAATCATCAAAATTGACAATGCACTTGCAGCTGCTTCTTTCTCTTCCACGGATTTACCTTCTGTGAGTCTCACCAATGGCGGAATACACCCGATTTCGCCTAATTCTTTTCGGGTTCTTGTGTTGTATCCCAACTCATAAATTGCTTTTGCTGCAGCAATCCTAACACCTAAAACCCCACAATTCAGAACACCGACAATTCGAGGTAAAAATTCGTTGTCCACAATTACATCAGCTATTGATGGGAAAGAAGCTAACGTTCTTAGCATAAGAACAGGGGCTTCTAGACTCTGGACTGAAGGAGCAGAATCCCAGAAATTTTTGATGCTTTCGATTCCACCTTCTCTGGCTACCAAGAGTTTCATATTGGTATCCTCAGAAATCAAATTACACAAGCAAGAAATTGCATTTTCTTGGGCTAATGATGTCCCCGAATTGGATAACCTTAAAAGGATCATAATTGCGTCTTCTTCAAGGAAATTCTCTTTAATTTCTTGGAAAACAGCTAAATTTTTTAGCACTGTAGCTGCCATAGCTTGAGAATTGGGTGTTCCCGTTTGGCAAATTTCTAACAAAGATGAAATTCCTCCTCTTGACCCAATGGCTCTTGCATTCTCCTTTGTATGACCCAATGCTTGCAAAGCTATGCATGCATTTTCCTTCCCCAAAACACTCCCAGATTCAAGAACCCTTAAAAGATTGTTGAGAATGCACAAACCTTCAGCGATCAAAACATGCTTGCTCGAATCAACAGTAGAGATTTTAGCAATGGCGGTGACTGTCTTCTCCTTGATCTCCGGCGAAGAGCTGGAATCGAGTAACCGCACAAGCACCGGAACAATCCCTTGAGCTACTGCAATCAATACATTCTTGTCATCTTCCTGTAACAACCCAAGTAACGAATCCAAAACCGAGTTCTTCGACTCAGTCGTCCCGATCTGAAGCCGTGTTATCAGATTCCTCGATTCCGCCCGTATAGTCTCCCTCTTCGATGTAATATTGGTCGAAACAGCACCGTTTTCTTGAAGAACCCCATTCTTAACAAGAACCTCCAAATCCCTCACATGGTTATCAATTTTTGCAGCAACGGAATCAATATCATTCTGGGTCTTGAGTTTACCTTCAGGCGGGTTCGCACTGTGGCAAATGGATGAAAGAGCGAAAGCATCCTTTAGAGTGACAGACAGCGACTGAAGGAGGTCATTGTAAAGTGGATTGTGGAAAGCGTTGATGGGGGCAGTAGAGAGGTCAGAAAGGTGACTCTGAAGGGTAGAGAGTTTGGTTCTGATTAAAGACCATTTGCCTTTGAAGCTTTGGGTGTGGGGAATGGAATCAAGAAGAGATTGAAGGAGAAGGGAATTGGAGTGAGTCGGATCGTTTTCAGGTACTTTCATGGCGGCTTTTTTAGCAGAGAGAGAGAGAGAGAGGAAAAATGAAAGAGAAAGAGAAAATGTGCGTGCTTTAGGGTATTAGAGAGAAGAGGAAAGTGATGAGTAACATGAAAAAGAATTGTACAGCAAAAATGTAAAATAGGAAAATAATGTAAAGCTTGCGGCGTCAACTGCGGACGCTAACATTAGTGCGTGCTCATCACTCTCACCAATATTCTCTCTCATTTTATGCCATGGATTTTGACTCAAATTTATAAATGAATAATTAAAATTTTATATAACTATAAATGATTTTATTCTTTTCAAAAATGACTATAAATAAAAGTAAGTGATATCAATGGTAGAGGAAATAATTCACAGATCAGTAATTCATAATAATATTATATATAGAAAAAATATTTTATTATTTTATTTCTTTAAAGTGAATTTGGACTTTGACACATTTTCATCTTATTCATATTATTGATTTTGTTAATAAATATAATAGGTAGAGCTACAAACTATCAACTAACAATGAGGGTAAGTCAAGAAGTCTAAGAGGAGGAAGTGGACAACCCACATAAATTCTCTCCCTACTCTATAGCTAACTTAGTAAAAATGTTTCCCAATTTGTTCTCATTCCAGCTAAACAATACTAAAAATTTTAGGAGGAATAAAATCTCTGGATATGAATTAAAATTAATTATATATTAAAATAATTGACGAGCGATAAATATTTTTTTTTAGATAAAATAAAACAAATGTTAACTTGGTTGACGTGAGATTTACGCGCTTCTTAGTGAGAGTAGGAAAAGAGGATCATATACAACTAGCATAGCCTGGAAAGTCGAGCCAAAAGTTGGTCAGACTCTGACAAGAGGTAAAAAGGCACAGAGTCCATTAACCCTTCTTTGGGCCCCTCTTTTTACTACTGGGCTTTAGTCGGGGGCCCAAAAACTTTCTAATAATTAGCAAAGTTTCCAATTGATTTCGCGGTAGCCGTATTCACACTTACTTTTACTTTTTTCTTTTTTTTTATTGGAGCGAAGGTATCTGATTGGTTGAGTTTATAATGGTAAACATGTTAACTACGTATGTCGTCTTGTGTTCCAATTTTTTCTGTTTAATTTGTTTCATATAAAGAATACCTTTATATACTATTTCTATCTCGTACGTTTTGTTTGGTCTTGGTCCATTTTAACAAATATAATATTATCTTTATAATAAATAATTTATATTAATTAAATTTTAATACTACGTATTTTTTTAGAAGACAACATTAATAAAAATATTCTTAATCAGATTCATCCAAAAGCAATGAAAGAAGAGAAGGACTTGCTCGTCATTTTTAATTTTAAGATCGCGAATTGAAATCTCTAAAATAAAATGAATTAAAACGAAACAAAGAAAAAGTAAAGGAGGAGAAAAGGTAGGAAAAGTGGCAATAATGAGAATGCACAAAGTTGAAAGGAATAAAAAAGCAAAATGCAAAAATGTACCTCCGACCTGCAAGGACGGCTAAATTGTATGAACAATAGAATAAGGGCCCGTTTGGATGGGCTTAATAAAAGCAGCTTTAAAAAAGTACTTTTGAAAGTGCTGAAACTTATTTTTAAAATAAGCAGTTATGCGTTTGGATAAAAGTGCTGAAGTTGTTATGCCAAACGTGAAAAGGGAAAAATAGAAGAAAGAGATGTTAGAGTTATCTAGATAATTTGGAGATTGTATAAAAATATTAAGGGAAAAAACATAAAAATGTGGTCAACTTAAAACAGCTTATAAGCTAAAAAAAAAAAGCACCCCTATCCCAGCTTTTAACTTTTGGCTTAAAATAAGTTTTTTTTAACTTAAAAAAAGCTGTTTTGAGTATTGCCAAACAGTCAAATAAGTCAAAAATCAGCTTTTAAGTCAGTTTGACCAGCTTTTAAGCTGAGCCAAACAGGCTCTAAGAGTTTTAAATTCAAAATTCTAGGAATGCTTTTTTTGTTCGAGCTTATTGTACAAAATTTTTGTAGTGCAATAGTAATGAGAATTCATTTATTTAATTAAACAAGTTGTTTCCCTAAATGTGGGCCTCAAATTCAAAATTACCTTGTTTTTTTTTTTTTAAATTGTCGCATGAAATTGTTACAGTATAATGAAACAAATTTATCCTGTGAACACCTTAGTAGTAGCAACTTCAAATTCCTTAATCCGCACAAAAAAAAATTGCATTGGAAACTGATAAAAGGGTCGAATTAGAGTGATAAATATTTTTTTATTTTTAATTATTGATTATAGATTTGAATTTTCAAGAATATATAGTTCTTTGTATTAGGGCATCTTCAATTCTATACTCTATATTACTCTCTAAAAAAAGATCCTTTTTTTTTCTTTTCAATATTTTATTTTTTATTTTTTATTTCATTTTTATTTTTTAATTTGATAATATTAATCCTTTATTTCTTCTTTTTTTCAGTAATACTTTATATGATTTTGAGTGATATAAAATTTTGTTTTTTAAATTTTTTATTTAAAATAAAATTATGTTTTATTCTAAATTTTTAAATAACATAAATTTAAAAAAAAAAATGTATAATTCACAAATTAATGAAAAAAGTAAAACAAAAGTGAAATACAACTACAAAAACATTACATAGACATTTCATATTTTTTGAAATTATTAAGTTGCTTTCATAGATGCTTTACTAATGCATTACGGAGTTCAAGATAAGCTTTGTTGTCCTTTTTTTATGTCTGGCTAAAAGTTATTCGAATCGGAGATTCTCATCTATTACTATTTCCTGTCGTTGGAGTTAGAGCCTCGACGACATCTTGAATTTGTGCATTAAGATCACATTCATCCTCAATTATCATGTTATGCAGTATAATACATATAGTCATTATATCATGTAGCACTTCTTTTCTCCAAAAAAGTGACGGTCCTGCAATAATTGCAAAACTTTGAATGCATGTTTAACATCTTGTTTCATGGCGAATTAATTATTATGTATTGTATTGTATATTATCTTGTATTTTAATTATTATGTTATGTATTGTATTGTTATCTTATATTTAAATTATCATATTATGTATTGTATTTTTAAATTAAATTTTATGTTATCATTTTAACTTTGTGTATTCTTTACAATGAAAATTAATAATAAAATCTAATAAAAAAAGTTAAAATACTATTAATTCGAAATGAAAATAGTATATACTAAATAAAATATTTTTAAAAATATTATATTACATTTAAAAAAAATTATGAATATTACTTCTTTTAAATCAAGCAGGGAATAAAGATAAAAGATATCATGAAAACAAATAAAAGAAAACATTATCACATTAATAACATGTATGTAAACTAATATGTTAATAGGGAAATAATAAAAATAATAATAAAATACTCAAAAAGTAAAATAAAAAATGTCATCTCTTTAAATACGAAAAATAAATAGTAATATGAAAGGGATGGAGAAGATTTTACTCTCTAAATACAGAAAAGTAAAATACAAGGTGGTTGAAAAAAATAAATGTTTTACCACTTTATAGTGAAATTTTCTAACATAAATTTATAGTTAATCGAATTTTAATATAGACATCAAATACCAAACGAAAAAGGAAGAAAAAAAACTTGAGTAATTAAGAATGTACTGCACCCTGCGCCCCACGTGGATTTTCTTTTACAATTACTCTTTTCGCTTTTTAAGTGATAGTCAAAACGTATTCTACTTAACCTTTTTAACACTGCATGAAGTAATGTCAATTTTGTACCATAGAAAAATATAGAGAAAATAAATTAAATAAATGAAAATATACATGATAAATATTATTTACTTCCGTCTCAATACGTCCTTAGGCGGAGCTAAATTCTATTTTCAATAAAGTTTGACATAACTCAATAGTTAACTAAGCTCTTGTATTTTTGAAAATAAATTTAGTATATGTGAATAATTTATTCGAAATATAATGAATAATAGTATCTAGATTCAAATTTTAGCTCCACTTATATACTACCATCAAATTAAAGAAAGGCAACATAAGAAGCTTTACAAAACACTAAAAATATATAATAAAAAATAAAATAAAAAAGTAAAATAAACAATTGAAAAAGTTATTCCTAATTACTTATCCATTTTTAAATTGATTCACTTATTAAGAAAATAATTATTGAAATAGTGAGTTTACTATTTTATCTATTAATTATGAAGTGGATAAATTAAAAACGTAAGAATTTTAAAAAGTTATATATTTTTCGAAGTAATTAATTAAGTATATAATAAATTAAAAGAAATGTTTTTTATTAATTTGTCAAAATGAACAAGTAATTAGAAATAACTAAAAAAATAAACGAATAATTAGATAAATCAGAAGTATAAAACTCTTAAAAGAAGAGATAGACCAAAATAGGTAGAGCTTCAAAACCACACCTCTAAATATGAGTTCATGATAAAGAATATTCGACAAATTCTGATAAATATAAAGATCAGACTTTATTAATTATTTAGTGAAGATAAATTAAAAATACTCTCAATTTTAAATACGGGTAAGGGCTAAATATATCATGTATAATAGAAAATGGTTTAAATATATCTTTAGTTATAACGCGCTCTGTTCAAATAATTTAATCTGATCTAATCGATAACGGTAACTCACCCAATTTTCTTTTAAACAAGTAAACTTAATGTTCATTGAGTTCTCTCGAGCAACTAAAGAGACTCCAATAATCAAATTGCTTTTCAATCAGTGCCATCAGATTTACCCCTAGAAAAGTTCTTCGTCCACTTCCCCCAATTGACGCATATAAGATCCTCTCACTTTGGCTCAATTTAATTTTAAAACAATGATAATCACGTCAACTCATGGTAATTTTCCCTTTGTTATGTTAGATGTCTCAAAATAAATGAAACATTCGAATCAAGCTTAAAATCTAGGATTTTGAAATTCGTCCAGAAGATCAAGGATTCTACTTGCACTAACACATTATTTACAATATCTTCTAGTCAAGCACGAGTAGTAGAAGATTCTTGTTGTTAGTGAAGTTTGAAACTAACTGTTTCATTGTTCCACAAATTTTCAGTTTTCCCCTATTTTTGTATTCCCTGTTGTTCCAAAATAACATTTTTTTAAAGAAACTCTGGTTCGCAGACTAACATTATACATTAATTACGGGTGTTGACTTTGAGTTTGTATAATTAGCCATGTTTGTATGTGTATAATTCACCAAAAGATACAAATACATATGTATATTAAACAATTATTTAACCTATATACATTTACAATTTACATCTCTCCCACTCTCTGCCTTCTTTCTCTCACCTCTCTCCTTCCCATCCCAATCTCGCTCGCCTCTCTCCTTCCTCTCCCAATCTCGTTTGTCATATGTACAAATGCATATGTATAATATATAATTATATACATATACAATTCACCTCCCTCCCACTCTCTGCCCTCTCTCGCTCGCACGTCTCTTCCCTCTCCCAATCTCGCTCACCTCTCTTCTCCCTCTCGCAATCTCGCTTGCTATATATACAAATACTAATCAGACTTCATCAGATTAGTTTGTTAGTATGATAGAGGGTAGTTGTCTTTTCTGTTAAAAGTTGTTATAACTAACTCTTCCATAGGTTGGTTACAAGATACAACTATAAATACGTGTTCCTATCATTTGTACAAGTTAGCCCTTTGAGCTCATAAATGAAATTCTTCTTCTTCTTCTAGTAGTTTATGTAAATTTTGTTATAGTACATGGTATGTATAATATACAATTATCTAACTGGTATACATATATAATTCACTTTTTTTTAATTCTTTTTCTACTTTTCTTGCCTTTCTCCTCTCTCTCCCAGTCTCACTCGCTTCTCTTCTCCATATAACATGTATATACAAATTGTAATTATCAAACTATAGTTATGGAGAGTAATTAGGCTATTTTTAAGTGACTATATATAAAAGTTTTCCTAAATTAGTTGGGCGGACAGGCTATAACCCAATTTGATTAATTTTAAATTAAATTATTCTTTTAACTTAGTTGTCCTATGTTAATCATAATGATATATTAAGCCTGACACTATGATAAGAAGATATCTAACCCAAAGTATAACTAAAAATATATTTAAACTATTTCCTACGGTATAAGGCGTATTTGGTCCTTTTCCATTTTAAACACACAAATAGATTTAAGCTGATAAATAGATTTAAGCTAAGTGATGTAACTTAGGCCGAATTTGGAGGCCAATTTTGTCATTTTGTGGAAAATTACTTGTAACAACAATTGACTAAAAATGAAATGATGTCCTTACACTGATAAGAATGAGTACACATTACAACATTGACTAATTTATTTTCTTCACATTGACCCAATAAATGTAAGAACAAGATTTCAATTTCTAGATTTTTGAGCCGACTCTTAATTTGTAATCCATTTTTTTAATGTATAATTATAGTCGTCTGAATTAGTTCTATGAAATATTCTTTTCTTCTAATTTTATATATCACATTTTTACTTAACACTAGCATTAAGAAATGATGTAATTATACTTTTTTATTTTTAATTAATTTTTTTGAAATTCAAGTTTTCAATCCATGAATATAAATTAATTTATTTTAATTAATTAATTTAATCAATTAATAAGAATCATTTACTTAGCTTTTCTAAGTTGATCATTTAAATATTTTTAAGACTAATAACTAACAAAGGTAAAAAAAGAACAATATAATGCGTTTATTTAATGAAATGATAAGTATTATAAATCAACTATATAAAAAAGAATGACATATAAAATGGGACAAAAAGGTATCTCTCATTTTATTTTAGCTATAAATAAGTGTCTCTCATTTTATTTTTGCTATAAATAAGTGTCAAAGTAATTTTATCTATCAAAACTGACACATTGTTTTTCATTAAAATTCAAATTTAAAATTTTATTATTCCCATTCCACTTTATTAACTATCTTCGGATGTTATTTTTAATTTTTCCATTTTCATTGGGAGGGACACTACATAAAAAAATGATCATTAGTGATAATTAATTTTTAATTGTCGCTAAATATGTATATCTAGCGACAATAATTAATTTTTAATAGTCGCTAAATATGTATATCTAGCGGCAATTAGCACTCTTTGTATATGCCCCTAAATTCTTTAGCGACATTAATTCTAATTACACTTAACTATTGCCGATAAAAGTTTTAACACTCTTTACTAATATCAATATTTAGTATAACTAAAAGTTATTTTTATTACCGTGGTGGAAGGGGGTTGTTAGTTATATTCTATGTCATCATTGACTTTTGAAATAAAAATATTAATTAGGACAGCTATTATTATTATTAATTATTATTTTTGTGTTGAGTTGGTCAAAGCGGGGCAATGATACTATTTAAAGAAACAAGATCCTCCTTCACAGCCGAGATTATTGTGACAAATGGCAACTCATAACCTGCATGGATATTCCCTATTATATTTGCATGCAGCTTTTATAATATATACTTTTTATTTAATTTTTATATTAAAAAATGTACGTACTTACGTAATACACTTTATGTGTAATTGGTTGCTGGTTGAGTTGACAAATGACAAAGCAATCATAAAAAATTATCATACCCTTATTTTTCAATTTTAAAAAATTCATACGTTATACTTGACATGCTAGTCTACAATATATGATAGTATTGACATATCTTTATAACTTAATATATCGCAACTCAAAAAATACGGTCCACGTTATAAAAATATCAAAATTATAAGACAAGTAGCATAACAAGGTAGAGAAATATTATTTATTTTAAACTTGATATATATGTTTTATTCGTTCACTTTTATTTGATGTTGTTACTTTTTTAAAGTCAATGTGACTAATTTTTAAGTTAAATTAGATTATATTAATTCAATATTTTAAACAAAGACTTTAAATATTAAAAAACTATACTATATATTACAATGTTTTTGCATATCAAAATGATGAAAATATGCATTGTAAAATGTTAGTCAAAGTTGTTATAATTTAACTCTAAAAAAGGAAACCATGACAATTAAAAATGTACAGAGAGAGTACTAACTAAGAATTCCGAGAAAAATATAAATATAAATATAAATATAAATATAAAAAGCTTAGCTAAACTTGTGATATGATCAAGCTAAAGAATAATCATATTATGTTGTACTGCCAACTAATTCTTAATGTAGATGAGGAAATTGATTTCTTTATGTGATTTTAGATAATTTTATCGAAAAAAGTCTTATTATCCACATAAAGATAAGAATCTGGTTAAAGGTAATGTCCGTGTAGAGCTCGTGGAGTTGTAGTATTAATAGTAAGGAAATTGATCCTGATCCTTCTTTTTCTTGATATGATTTTTTATAATAATTTTTCTCACAGGATGAACTGCAAAACTTTCCTAAATGGGTACAAAAATATATAAAGTGTGTTCTAAAATCATAAACTGTGCAAATCTCCCTTGTTGGGCTGGATAAAGAGCCAAAGGCCCATTTAGACAATTATAAGTAGGAGTTGTGAGGGCCGAGTTTCAATTGGGCCTTTTCTCACAATGGCTTTTCATTTGTAAAAATTTAAGGAATCCCATAGTGTAATTCAATAATTACATTCTTATCCCGATAATTTAGTATTTACAAAAATCCCTTAAATTTGTTGTTCTGTGATACTTTAGACTCTAGTGATACATGGTAATGATACATGGTAAGTTTAACTGTTGAGAAAAAAATGGGGGAAAAAATGGTACAATTAATGTTGCTACTAAAATAGCTTAATTTAAGGTAACAGATCATTAATCACACATAAAATCAGCACGTAATTGGATATTAATTTTAAATTTTGAAAATCAAAGATTATATCATCTATTTTGAAGTCTATTTATCTTTTCAATCTGGCTTCTTTAAATAATTGTTGATCATTTCTAATAATCCTTTGAAATCCTTAAAGTACACTACGGTCAATTTATTTTATATATGTTATGCTTGGTTGAATATCTGTCTTTTTTTTGTGAACGATGCACTTTATTCATCCAATAGTGTTCAATACAAAACAAATAGATGATAACTATCTACACTCCTATCAATTACAAAAAGTCTATACATGTTACAGCTACAAAACACGAGAACAATCTTACATAGTGAATAAAAAGACAATACAAACAACTTCTCTAATTACAAGACCTAAGGGTATGAATTTGAAGCAAGTAAAGGTCTTTTGAAGCTGGAGATGCTTCTGCCTCTGGTGTTTTATATGCAGTACAATTTCTTTGCATAATCAGTCTGCTGAAGATACTCCTCCCCCCTGGAATCTGATCACATTCTTGTCCTTTAGGAGTTGTTGTTAAAATTGCCAGCAAAACCTTATGGGATGTGTTGGTATCTTTTTAATCTTGTACTTCAATTGGCTGCAATTTGAAAATAAAACAACAAAATTATAACGTATTGAAATATAAATACTAAATAAAAACAACTAATAACTTACTGATACATGATTTCAGTTTTCAGAAAATTCATACTACATGAAAAACATGTGATACATGTCTACTACATGTATCAGTGAATTAACTAAAATTACATATAACATGTGATACATATCTAATACATGTATCAGAACATCTACTAAACAATATACACACTGATTCTCTATGTATCATCAAGTACAGTTGATGACGCATTATTAAATTTAGTGAATGATACATTATAACAATTTTCAAAACATGTATCAGTACATCAACTAAACAACTAATACCTTACTGATACATGATATCAGTTTTCAGGAATTCATACTACATGCAAAACATGTGATACATATCTACTACAGTGTATCAGTGCATTGACTAAACACTATACACACTGATTCTATATGTATCATCAAGCACAGTTGATGACGCATTTATTAAAACTTATTGAATGATACATTAACAATTTTCAAAACTTCATGATACATATAAAATTTATGATACACAACAAATTCATGTATCAATTCACCATTAAAAAATTAATGATACACAACAATTCATGTATCCGTGATATTGTTAAATCCCAGATTTAACTCTTTCAAGCTGCTGAGTGCTGCAGATATAAACGGTTGGCTAACAATGTGGAATGGCTTTGCTTTAGTCAGTTCTTTTTGGCAGATAACAAATGTCTTCCACTTACCCAAAAACTTCTCACATCCATCATCTAAAAGGTGAGATCTATTGACATTTAGCGACTTCAACGAAGTGAGAGCTTGCATTATGATAAACGAACTATCAGAAACTTCAACAACGTGATGAAATCCCAGAATAGAGAAGTAATTCCCCAAAAAATTCTCTTTTACTTCATAAAGTTTGTCCCGCAAACTAGGCCTAGTAAGTTAACATGGAAATTAAAACAGTACAAGCAGACCTGTGAGGTAATCCAAACATGACGCAGTAACAACAGACCCTTCCAAGTTTAGCATGTTTGTACAGATCTGTAAAAGAATGAAATATTATCAAATCCAGATTACATCTTAACGTAGAACAAAAAGGAAATGTTAACTTTACGAAAAGCAGCCGAAGAGACTATTAATTGAGCTTCTTACAGCCAGAAGTCTTTGTTTGAATCCACCTGAAGATTCATAGGATCATGCAAAAAGAACTGAAACTTGATGGAGAACAAAACGGTAGAAGTTAGAGAAGTTGTCCTGCTTCCTGAAATTTTACTTTTTTAAATTTCAAATTTTTGAATTTTGAAATTCAAAATTTCAAAATTTGGTTTTTATTTAAAATTAATTAAATTTAATAATTCAAAATCAAAAGATGATTTAAAAGGTTGAGTGTTTAAATGGATAAAATTCAAAAATTCAAAAACTAATTAAGAGGTTGAGTGTTTTAATGGAGAAAAAATAGGCATTAAAATGGGGTAAATGTGGTATTATAGGAGAGAGAAGGTAAGGTATCTAAAAACTTACACTAAAATTAAAAAAAAAAAGGGAATTATGTAATATTAAAAAAAGTAGGGAAAATTAGAGAATATAAAAATTATAATTGTGTATTTTATTTATTATTATTACTTTTCAGGTATCAGGTCAGTTGTGTTGGCCCAAAACTGGGGGTCTGGACCGACTTCACTACTCAAAAGTCTCCGGACATATATCCATCCGTTTCAATTTGTTCGAACTATTTTTATTTTTTTTAGTTAATTTCAAAAAGAAAGAATCATTTTCTTTTAGCAAGTTTTTAATTTCAATTTTTCAGATGACACGTTTAAACCCACCAAATTACAAAATATTATGATACATTGACATATATTTAATTCAACACCACAAGCTTCAAAAGTTTCTTTCATAGAAAATGGTCAAATACTCCCTCAACGTATAAATCCGATTTTTCAACTACACACTTAAACTTTACGAGAGTCCTATCACCCCTGAACTGTTTAAAAATGAAATAATTGTAACCTTAAAAATCCATAACCAGATCTATGGTGACATATGAGACGCGTTTGGTTTTTTTCAATTTTTTAAAATTTCTTTACCCATTTCTTTTGATTATGGATTTTTAAGGGTAGAAATATTTCAATTTTAAATATATAGTATATGGGGTGATAAGACTCTCGTGAAATTTAAGTGTGTAGTTAAAAATTCGAAACATTTGACTATTTTCTCTTTCTTTTACTTTCATTAAATTCATACTAATAAGTCAAAATAAGCTAAACAACTTGAAACAGAAAAAACAACATTAGTGGTTTAATCTTAATTAGTTTATGATTGATTTCTAGTAAAAGTGTACATTTTTAGCTTTTTTCTAGATGGAAAAAGATCATTAATTAGAAACTGCTTTCTGCCCAACTACTTTAGACTTGATTAAAGTTTTGAAAAGAAACAAATCTCCCAGGTTGCCCTGTGCCTAACAAAAAAAAAAAATCACAAAAAAATAAAATTAAAGAAAATAATATACATGCATAGAACTATTTGACTACTTTTAGAGTGTGAATCTGATCCTAAAGCTGTATGTTCATATTCTTTTATCAACATAGCACGTTGCATAGCAAGTTTAAAATTCCATGCAATAAAGTTTAAGTAATATATATTGTTTTTAACAGTATATATCAAATCAGTCGAAGTATACAATCAGGTCGACTCAACAAAATTGGGGCTTAAAGCGAAATTTGAGGGAGGACTTTAATATTTTATTTTTTGTCATACATATTTTTATTTAAAATTTACTTTTCTAACCCTTTTAGTTGCGAAATTATTAGTTACTGTTTTATAATCGATTTGTTTTAATAATTTCTTTTCAATTGATATTATAACTAATCTATTCAATCTCTCTTGAGACATCGTTGATCTTAAATAAATTTTAATCAAATTTAGTTTCGTAAACCTTCTTTTGATAATATAGCTAATTCATTCAATGTCTCTTGAGACATCGTTGAATAAAATTTAATCAAATTTTAGTTTCGTAAAATTTCTTTTGGCCGAGGCAACAGTTAGAGAAAATTTAACATTATTTCATAAGCAATATGTGTATTTGGAAAAGAATCAAGTCTTTTATTTGATTTTGTGTATTTTCGTTCGATCATTATCTTCTAAATGTATGACAATTAACACTTCCAATATAAAAAAATAAATTTAAACCATCAATAACAGAATAACCATTATGTGTTAAAGTTCAAGATTAAAACAATATTTTTAAAATTCTCATCATCTAGTAATATCAATTTGCCACTAAATAAAAAACAGAAATTATTTTCATATGCTTCAATTGATTCAAATCTATTTTGAAGTGAAATTTTATATATATATATATATATATATATATATATATAAATCAACTATAGTTTTAAGGGACTTTGTGATTTTCTTATCAATATTTTCATCAAATTGTTTCTTATTAAATTCGGATTCTATATTCATTTCATATGCAATTCTTTTAGTAGAAATCACACCCCAAGCAATTGTTTTAGTGACATAGGGGTTAAGACAACCCTGTATATAACCTCCTTAAAATTAATGTTAGACTTGTCAAAACAAGACGGGTTACCTTTGCTTGTTGCAAAAGGTAAATGTGACCTAATAATGATATAAAAATTCATCACACTGTAATTAGACTGATACTAGTGTTAAACCAATAAGACTAAATGAAACCAATGGCTGACCATGGAATTAAATCTTTTTTCATGAAGAAGCTTGGAATAACCTTTTGAACTATGGAAAAAGGTACATGTTTGAGATCTCAAGAATCGATTGTTTCAAAGTCAAATCATAAAACAAATTAAAGCTAAATTTTTGAGTCTATGGGTTTTGACAATAATGTAGGTGCATGCATGGGAAGATCGACAACAAATGGCAAGGGAAATAGACAGTATTGGAATAAGGAACTTACAAAAGTTGAGTATTAGGGAAAGAAAAAGTGGGATAGATTTGTAGCAAATCCTAAATAGATATGTATTCTCTTCTTGATTCTTTATCAAAGAAGGATCAAATTTTGTTTTCAAGAATGTCAAACAAGAGACACTTGTTGAGAGTTTGATTTTACAAGATATAATTGATATCGAGGACATTATTTTAGATTAAGAGGTTATGAAGCTGATCAGGTTAGGTTAGTAAATAGTCAATGATCTCGTCATCTAGTTTCCGTCTTCTCTGTATTATGATTAGTACTCTCCTATCATCTTGTTCTTTGACTTTAATTAGCACTACTTATTGTTTTAATTTCTTTGTTTCAATTATCGTAGTTATTGTTACTATTCTTTTCTTTATTATTTTCAACTCGTTTTTGTATCTATTGTATTCACATTTTATACATGCTTTGATTTGCTTTAATCGAGATTCTATTGAAAATAACTTTTCATTCAATTCGTAAAATAGAGATAAGTATCCCCTTTTCAGACCCCACTTATGAGATTATACCACATAAACCCCTTCACGTACTTAATTACTTTATCCTTCTCCTTATTATATGCCTTTCTACTTCCTACTATTATCTTCAACAAGTCCATATATCACCAATACACAAACATCTTGAGCTGAATGAACATTAAATGGATATGATTGGCCCCTTGCATAAAAAGAAACAAGAATATGTACGTTACTTTATTCCATCTAGCTAGATCAGGATAAATTGATTCTTCATCAATTTCCAAATATTTTTTTTTAAAAAAAGAAGTCATATAGACTTGTGGTAATTAAGTCATTGAAATCCAAGAGGCCTATATATATATATATAGCAAGCTTATGGATGAGGTATTGGCATCATCAATTTATAATATTGAATGTCAAATTTTAAATTTTAAAGGTAGAAGAGAGGTGTTTCATGAAGAGAAAGTGCCTGCTCTGATAGCCAAGGATGACTTGCCTAAAACCATTTTTACAAAGGGTCTTAACTAATTAAACTTTAGTTACTAAAATTAAAGTTTATATTATATGATCCTAAAATTGGGATTTTAGGCGTTGTCTGAAGCTAATCTGAGAGGCACTTATCTTTCATGTAACACCTTCATTCTCTTCCATATATATCTATATGAGCTAAAGTCCACTCCACTAAGGTTTGATGTATTCCTATAAATAATTTTTGTACTTATATATGATTAGTCCATTTTAATATGCTATATCATTTTATTAGCATCACTAATCATATCTATATTAATTATATATGTAACATCACTTGCAATTGTCTTATCGTTTACTGATCAACGAGAGTCTGTTCTAGTTATCAATCAAGAGAATGGAACACAATGAAGTCGTCTCAGGTTCAATTCTTAGCCTAAACACTAGGTTATTTAATATCTTTTGATCTATTCTACACTTAGTGTACAAAGTTATTTGTTGGGGTGAAGCTGATAAAAATCTTATGTAATTAGTTAAGTTGCGTAAAAATTAACATAGTGGGCTAAAATTAGATATAAAAAATAGTTCCTAACTTTCAAGGCTAGGCAACTCATCAAGGCTACTAAGTAGGCTCTTTCAAGCATATTAAGCAGGTCTTTTGTGCCTCATAATTATAAAAATAATTTGTTTTGTGATGATATTTTAATTTCCATCTCTCTCTCTCTCTATACATATATATATATATATATGCTATAAAATACAGTATTTAAGAGGAGAACTTACTATCTTTAATTCCCCTTTTGTTCCCCAACATTGTACTGACATTATGGTTGCCATTAAGATAATGTTGAAAATTAGGTTGACATTTTTGGAGAAAATATTTAAGAGGAAAGGTTTGTGCATAACAAGAATGTATATTCATGTGCAATTATGAGGGTTTTTTAAAACCAAACAAACTATTCTTTACTTGCTAATTAAATTTAATTTGGAGTAAATACATATCATATATTTTTCTACATAATTTTTCTAAAATAATATTACATGAATGTCAACTAAAATCTAGTAAAAGAAAGAGATGTTTGTAAGCAATAAAACTATAGATGAATGACCTCGCAGGAAGAAAAAGTCCGAAGTGTTTTTAGTGGGATTTTCTCAATTTTGAATAACCATAGAGGCATTTAATATTTAAATAAGAAAAATATAAAATGAATTAAAGAATATCAAAATTTATAGAAAATATCTTGCTCTTATCACATTTAGGGAGTAGCTTTAAAATTAATTGACTTAATTATGGTCAAAATATTTATTAATGTAATATAATCTTAACCTTAAAATTTTGAATAGATATATGTCTCTCATCTAGACGTGCACTTGGAACCAATCATTACTTATATATTTCTTTTTAATTTTATTTATCACGTTTTATTTTAATGTAGTAAAGTAAAAGTTAATTGATCAAGGATAAAATTAACCTCTTTTACTGGTTGGCACCACTCGTAAAATGTTTTTTTTTTTCAATTTAGTTACTATTAACTGATTTGAGTAGAAAACAAAGGATCTTGTTAATTTTGGGGATTAGTAACTTTTAAATTCGTAAATAGAATAAATCATCTATTATATGCTTGAATAAAATTTATTATAGTTTAAATTATTTAACAAATAATTAGTTGACATGATTCATTAAATCTCATAATATGCACATATATGCAAGTTATATCTTTGCAGAACTTCAAATTTTGTATTCATTTCATATCAAGTTAAGAGTTATGAATGGATCATAAGTATTTCTTTTTCCCCAGGTAAGCATCTTTAGCTAAAATACTTAAAATCAAATGACTGAATTTCACTTTTTGTGCATCTAAAATTAGTCTATTGTCTTACCTGACATATATAAAAAAAAGAAAAAGAAAGAGGAGAAATGAATAAAGAAAAATTTAAAAATAGCTAGTAATAAAAATATAATCAGCTATACTTTGCTTATGTATAATTTGTAGCTACAAGTTAGAAGGAAGAAAAAGGAAAACGACAGAGACGAGCGATAATGGGGAAGGAGAGAGGAGAGAGAGAGACTGACAAATTGAATTTATATATTGATTGAATGATTATATGTATGTAACTAGTATGTATTTATATTAATGAATATAATTATACACAATTTATATTTAAATACAATATATATCAGGTTCAAATGTATTTAATGAATTGCAATTTATATCAACAAATGTAATTGTATCAATGTTATATTTCATAACAAATTGCATTATATTCATGTTTATTTGTGTGCATCGGTTTTGTATTTAGTGACTTAGAAAAGAGAACATTCATCTTGTCATTTGTATTTGTTGCCTTGTGTATTTGTATTTTTCGCCTTATGTGTATTTGTATTCATTTGTTTCTATATATGTGTATTTCTATCTTGTATTACTGAAAATAATATGTATAATTGATATTTATTATTTATAATATTTGTATCATTGACAATTAACATTTGTACTTATATTATTGTCTATTACTATTTATATTTGTATTGAGTGAGAAAGATGGAAGCAGTGTCGGAGCTAGAATTCTATTTAAGGGTTGTCAAAATTTAAAGAAATACAATCGTGTAAAAACTAAGAAGTGTCAATATGTAATATATATACACACAAAAAATATTTTTATTCTAGCTATATAATGTAATTTTTCAACGAAAGGGTGTCGGTCGACACCCCTTCACTATATGTGGCTCGGCCACTGGGTGGAGGCGAGAGAGACAGAGGGATAGAGAGACGAGCGAGAGAGCAAGAGAGAAGAGATTACATGACTGTAAAATCTTAATTATAGATACGAGTTATAATTTTTTTAGGGATAATGCACAAGTACCCCCTCAACCTATGCCCAAAATTTCAGAGACACACTTATACCATACTAAGGTCCTATTACCCCTCTGAACTTACTTTATCAATAATTTTATACCCATTTTCGACTTACGTGGCACTTTTTTGTGGGTCCAACATTGATTGACTTTTTCTTTCAAACTAGTGCCATGTAGGCCTAAAAGGGGTAGAAAATTACTTATAAAATAAGTTCAGGGGGGAAATAGGACATAACTATAGTATAAGTGTGTCTCTAGAATTTCGGGCATATGTTGAATGAGTACTTGTGCATTTTCCATTTTTTTAAAAATTACAACTATAAATAGCAGAGAAAATTTCAAAAGTAGCAAACATAATAGACATAATAAGTCTATATAGCTATAGTTTCGATAATTACGCTATATAGTTATAGTTTTGTTTGCTATGGAGGCCGTTGTTTGTATATTTCTGTCTATTTATATATTTTTCTTGCGAATATTCAATAGGATAACGTATATACAAATTTTGTACTTATATATTGAGGAATTTTTTAAAAATTCGTTTGTATATTTTGCTCGCCAATACAAAACTATGATAAATTATTAGGATTTTTTTCATAAAACTTATATAAATATCTAAGATAAACATATATAAAATTTGAATTTATACTAGTGGAAACCAAATTATACAATTTCGGATTCATACAAATCTGATGAACAAGCGAACAACAAATTTGAATATCTGTAATTTACTACCTAATATAGGCTAAATTTTTTTATTATTATTAGTAAAAATTAGGCAAATGACATACTGTAAATTATAAATTACATTTTATCCCTATAATATCAATATTTACAAAAATCCCTTTTTTTTAAGAATTCTAGATACTTTATAAAACAGAAATGATACTAAAATATAAATGACAGAATATTTTTTATTTTTATTTTTCTGTAACTGTTATAGCTAAAATCAAGGGTAATTGATTTCCCTTCACTTGATTTATGTTAATCTTGCTTGAGAAATTACTACATTAAATCATCATTTAATTTAATGATTTTCCTTCCATTTATTTATGTTAATTTTGAAACCATTTTACCTTGAAAACTGTTTACAAAGTACTACATTAAATCGTGTTGTATATTGGACCAAACTTTAATGCATTAGTTGGAATATGTTTAATGACGTAATTCAAATTCTGCAATAAAACAAATAAAATTTTATTAAATTGTAAAATATATAAAAAGTTTATAAAGTATTGAGCGCATATATAATATTAATGTTTTAAGTTGTACTAAAAAATATTGCCTAATGCTGATTCTAAATATAAATAAACAGGTTAACATGACACTTACAAATACTATTTGAAACTATATATAAACGAACTATTAAATTTAAATATATTTTTTGATACATTAAATTTCATGTCCCACACATAAAAATATACTCAAAAATTCACAATTTATATTAGATACTTAAATTTTTATATACTTATCAATAATTCATATAAAAGTGATACTTAAATAAGAGATGTATGACAGTACGATACACATATACTATTATTTGATACCTTAATATATACGAAATATAAGTAAAAATAAAACAAAGAATCATTCTATCATGAGCACCAACAAAATGATACTTAATAAAATTAATTGAACATACTAACAAATTTATTCAAAAATCATGATAAGATTAAAAAGATACTTAATACAATTCATCTTATACTAAAATATAAATAAACAGGTTAACATGATACTTACGAAATACTAATTGAAACTATATATATAAAAGAAATATTAAATTTAAAATATATTTCTTTGATACATTAATTTCATGTCCAACACATGAAAAGATACTCAAATTCACAATTTAAATTAGATACTTAAATTTTTATACACATATTCTATTATTTGATACATTAATATATACGAAATATAAGTAAAAATAAAACAAAGAATCATTCTATCACGTGATACTTACAAAATACTATTTGAATCTATATATAAACGAAAAATTAAATTTAAATATGTTTCTGTGATACATTAAATTTCACGTCCAACAATAAAAAGATACTCAAATTCACAACTTAAACTTGATACTTAAATTTTAGTTAAATTAAATTTAAGTATGTTTATATTAAGGTTTTATTACCTTCCATTTGTACTCTTTGCGTCAATTACAGGTCATTCACAAAATTTAGCTTAATGTTAAGTTCCTCGTAATGGGTGGGGGTTGCAAGATTATAATTGTGGCGATGATATGTTTTTGGCAGATTGAATGAGTACACTGTGTTGAAATCACTGAAGGGGAGGAGAGAAGCATTATGTGGGCAATTAAGTGAAATACTCTTGGCCAAGGTTTTCCCTGAGAAAAGTTCTTTCTTGTTATGCACCTTAAGGTAAACTAACTTTTTAATACTTTAATGTATAAAATTTAATTAGTATCATTTGAGATAAAAAAAGGAATTTTTGTAATTTAATACACATCATCTAGGGATTAATGAAATTAAATAAAATAAAGTAGTGTATTTTAGTACATTTTAGGAAAAATTACTAAAATACACTACTTTAATTTAATTAATTTCATTAATTCCCTACTGATGTATTAAATTACAAAAATCCCTTTTTTATCCCAAATGATACTAATTAAATTTATACGTTAAATTTCATGTCCAACACAAAAAAAGATACTTAAATTCACAATTTAAATTAGATACTTAATTTTATATACTGATCAATAATTCATATAAATATGATACTTAAATAAAAGATGTATGACAATATGATACACATATACTATTATTTGATACCTTAATATATACGAAATATAAGTAAAAATAAAACAAAGAATTATTCTATCATGATCACCAAAAAATGATACTTATTAAAAGTAATTGAACATACTAAAAATATATTCAAAAATCATGATAAGATTAAAAAGATACTTGATACAATTCATCTTATACTAACATATAAAAAAAACAGGTTAACATGATACTTACAAAATACTAATTGAAACTATATATATAAACGAAATATTAAATTTAAAATATATTTCTTTGATACATTAAATTTCATGTACAACACATGAAAAGATACTCAAATTCACAATTTAAATTAGATACTTAAATTTTTATACACATATACTATTATTTGATACCTTAATATATACGAAATATAAGTAAAAATGTAACAAAGAATCATTCTATCACGTGATACTTACAAAATACTATTTAAATCTATATATAAACGAAAAATTAAATTTAAATATGTTTCTTTGATACATTAAATTCATGTCCAACAAATAAAAAGATACTCAAATTCAGAATATAAATTTGATACTTAAATTTTAGTTACATATATCATCTCACCGGAGCTCTGGCGACAAATACTTATCAAAGGGCATCGTTTTTATATATCCGAAAAAAATTGTCTATTAATATATCCCCTTCACATTGTGTACTATTATTGTTGCTATTTTTATTTTTTCATGGAGTTGATTTGCCCAAATTTCTGGGAGTGAAATTAGTTACGAGATTAACTTAAATCAAGTGAAGGAAAATCAGTTACCTTTGATTTTAGCTATAACAGTTATAGAAAAAAATATTCGATCATTTATATTTAAGTATCATTTTATTTTATTAAGTATCAGGAATTCTTAAAAATAAGGGATTTATGGTAAATATTAATATTATAGGGATAAAATGTAATTTATCATTACAGTATGTCATTTGCCTAATTTTTACTTATTATTATGCATCATTTTCATTAAATAATAAATACATATCGTATGTTTTACGTTATGTTACTATGTGATTTTCCATTTTATTTTAGTGGGCTTCCTTGGAGACAATAGAAACAAATTGAGGTAGGGACAGTATAATACCAAAAGCCCACTTCTGACATTGACCTCTTTTTCAGTACCCTAATAATATATATAAATATATATATATATTTCTTTCCTCCACGTTTATATAATTTTTCATATTCATCTCCTCCGAAACATTTAATTTGCTAATGGCGACAGCACCATTGATAATCTTCACCATTTTTGCTCTTTTTGGAGTTTCCTCTTTAACAGAGGCAGCAGAAACTTCGTTTGTGGTGGCTCACAAGAAGGCTTCACTCCTAAAACTCAAGTCCGGCACCGAACGGGTCTCCGTTTCCATTGACGTCTATAATCATGGATCTGTGTCAGTACTCCTTGCTCTTTCCTTATAGCTTGCATTTGTTGTTGTTTGAAAATCGAATTCTGTTTTATTTGTTTACAGTAGAATGGATGAACTCCTGTTATAAACCTTTAAAATGAGATCGTGAATTTCACAGAGAAATTGGGGCTCAGTTCAATTTTTTTGATTCTGAACGCGTTACATTCATTGCTCTGCTAAAATCATTAGTGCAAGAAGTATCTGCCAAATTTGGTCATCTTTTGCTTTTTCTGCGGATTTTCCGATTTTCTTTAGCTTGATTGAATGAATTGTGTCATTCTAATTAAAGCTGCAAGACATTTTAAGATTTTTTATGATGTCCATTTGTTCAAATTGGACATGCTATGAGTTTACAATATCTTAATGAGAAGTATATTCGAGGTTGAGAATCATGAGGTTTCAGGTTCAAACGCAGGTCTTTTTAGCCGAGACAAAAAACAATGATGGAGATGACAAATCAGCAGATAAAACTTGCAGGGGTAAATCATGTTGTTGAATTGCAGGAAGTAAAAAACACTCTAGATCAGTATATTTTGTTTTGGTATACCTATGCTTTCCAATTAACAAATATTCGTACATGCTCTACTTATTCATCATTGTTTGCTTGGAGGTTGTAGGTCTTATTGCTCTGGTAATTTGTCAATAGTCACTTCTGCATCTTCTTTTCTTTAATTGTTCTTTCTAGTTGTACTTGAGAATTTGAGCTGTGACTATTAATAAAATATTGCTCTCAAATGGATAAACATATTTTCATTGTACACTACATTCTATGATCTTCGCCGATCTGCATTGCTTAATTTACATAGTTTCATATTGTTCTCCTATTACAATTTTTAAACATGTATGCAACACCTACCACAGATCAACATGTTCTGTTCTTCTGTAGTAAAGTATACTTGGCTGATATTGTACGCTAGTTTACTTGAATGGGTTTGCATTTGTGGCTGTAATCATGCATATCTACCAATAGGTCCTGTTCTTTAAACTCTTTATTTTTTGGAAGGATGATAAGTTTAGTCTATCTGAAGAAACTTTATATATCTTTTCTGAATTCATGCAGTGCTATATATGATGTAAATCTTACTGATGATAGCTGGTCCACAGAAATATTTGATTTCGTGGCTGGAAACACGTCCAATTCATGGGAAAAACTTGATGCGTAAGTGAAACCTTTTGTATATTCAAAAACTTGTTTTCACATCCTGTTTCTTTAGTTTCTCAATCTTGCTCTAGTTTGTTTTTTTAATTCACTATTTTTCTTTTGTTGTATGTGATTGGCAGTGGCTCTCATGTTTCACACACTTTTGAGTTGGAATCCAAAGTGCAAACAACTTACTACAGTGCTCCTGCTGTCATAACTTATCGTATTCCTACAAAATCAAAACTACAGGTTTGATTAGTAGAAGATCTGTTAAGAACCTATTTGTAGCCTCGAGCCTTCACCGTTCCATTTCACAACTCTATTTTTGCTTTGTGTTGACTATTTTGCAGGTAGCATATTCCACCCCTGTTCCTGCACTAGAAACCTTAGCAGAAAAAGCTGTTGCCTATAAATTAGATTTGGTAACTTTGCCCTCCTAACACAAGCATGAGATATGGTTTCCTTATAATTGTTTTTTAAACATTTCTTGATGTTCTGACTAAAGATTGTTTCTTCTTTTACCAATTGGGCTGTTTTGGACTGGCTTCTCAACTCAGGCAAAGGTAACTTGACACCTCCTTTTATTCTATTTCATTTGTCCACTGCTCAATGTCTCTGAGTTTCACTGGCACAAATCGAAAAAAGCAAGTGAAAGTTCTAGTACATTTCTGTTGGTTTGTAAGGGGAAGTTGTTTCAGAAACAGGGTTAGTTGTGACTAATCTAGAGACTATTTCCTATTTGGAATAGTTCTTAAGCAAACGTTCCCAAATGAAGTAATTGCTAGCATATATACTGTAGTTACCTGTGCCCAGGGCATGTCTAGTGGTAAGAGCACATCACGTTATGAGTGGATAAGCTCGAGTCAAGTGTTTGAACAGTGTCGAAAAACAAAAATTTGGTATTTTCATATAGAAGGGTAGAGGGACAGGCCCATTATCTAGCGAGTTTCGAATTGTGTATCAGAATCTCAAATATTTCTCGGTTAATATTTTGTTTGCCAAGTTGATGTGAAAATCTCTTTTTAATAGTAAGTTGTTTTATTTGTGCAGAAGTTGCTTGCAGAGTATGGATCCCATTTTTCTTTAGTTCTCATCGTCTATTTGTTCGTGCGAATTATATCGAGTCCATCATCTAAATCAAGTTCTGGAAATGAAAAGAAAAGACATTGATCGTTCATCAGCTGTAGCAAACTTCTCTTTTACAGAGGCAAGGCCTGATACCTGATCGTTCATCAGCTGTTGCAAACTTCACTCGTACAAATTCGTGTAATTGCATTTTGATGAACTGAAATGTGTATTAGATGAATTTACTTGGGCTATATATGAAATTTTACTTGCTAAAAATATTTAAGTTACTTTATTTACATGTAAATCTTATTGAGATGCCTGCCCATCAATCTAATAAAAAATTACTTTTATGTATATAAAGAATTTAATCTTCGAATACTAATAACGTCAAAGGTTATAAAGCCAGTAAAGTTCATTATGCTAACCAAAGGTTTTAGGGCGTAATTACGAATATTGAGGGGGGAAATGATGTTTTTCAAACAACTCTGATTCTCAGCGAAGATATTTCAATTTTGTTGGAGTGGTACTAAAAATGTTGATGCAACACAAATGCCTTCGTACAGAAATATTGAATTCAGATGAGCTTAATATGGTGATAACATCACTTTCCATCCATTTCTGGCCATCATAAACCAATCTTTTCATTTTTATTTCCCATTCAATATTGATCCACCCAATTTAGATTTGGCCCCAAAAATTCCACTTTGAAGAATAAAATATTTTGATTAAAGATAATTCTATATCCAGAGCTCAAATCCAGAACATCATAATCGCCATTTTTGAGACGAGTAATAAAACCTCCAACAAATTTAAGTATTACGTTTAAAATCAGGGACTAGTTTAAGCAGAAATTGTGTATTTTTTTTTACATATTGAGCCGTCAAAGGAGAAAAAATACTCCCCCGATCAAAAATATTGTTACTCCTCTTTTTCAAAAGGAAATCAGTCTCAATATCACATAAATACTATACCTTATTTCAAAGTTTAATCATATGTTCTAGTTTTGTTGTGAGATATTATTTTCATACTGACTCACATAAATCTAATAAATTTTACTTAATTTATTTTTAATATACAAATCAAATAAAATAAAAGGGACAAATAACCTATATGAAAAGATGCAATCGGTGATGGAGCCAGCCATGCATATGGAACCCACTATTGTCTCATCTATGATCCTGCATACGTGGCATGCATCTAGAAGATATATATATATATATAATCCATCTTCCACTCTTTCGAAGGTTCCAAAGGTTTCTCACTCTCAGCCCTCACTTTGTTTTCATAACGAAAATACTCA
Organism: Solanum peruvianum; assembly: GCA_027705065.1. Lineage (NCBI taxonomy): Eukaryota > Viridiplantae > Streptophyta > Magnoliopsida > Solanales > Solanaceae > Solanum > Solanum peruvianum. The sequence continues at coordinate 53,338,963 of JAKWJD010001757.1, forward strand.
AATAAATTTGCCTTCCAGTTCTCTTCTTTCACTTCTCATATAAAATCGAATCCCTCTCCTTAATGTGCGCATTTTTCTCCTCCAAACCCTAACCGATTTTCTCAATGTCCGAGCATCAATCACCGGACGACGGCGGAGAAATGGCGGCACATGACAACATCGGCTCCAAGCGTTATCGTCGACCCAGCGTAAGGTTAGGCGACATTGGTGGTGAACATTCTTTGTTCGACCAACGGAAATCCAAGTCTCTCTGGAAGGATTCATCCAAGAGTAATCGACATCGTACAAACTTATCAAGTAATCAAACTCTTACTCTTGTTGATACGAACCCTAATGAAAGTAGCAATTCTAGGAAAAAATGGAGTAATGTTGATGAAGAGGATGTTGGGGATGCGAATTTGGATGATGTTACAATTGGTAGTTGGAAGGTTAAGAATTTGAAATCTAAGAAGGGGATAGTGACTAAGAAGATGAGGTCGGGTTGGACTCCTAAAGTTAATGATAGTGACAATGACAAAATGCTCAGCACTGATGTCGAAGATTCGGAGAATAATGAACACAGCCCAGTTCATTCCCATGACAATAACAAAACTAATGATAATGTAAACATGAGTACTATTGACATTGATAGGAGAATTGATAATGTGAATAGTAGGAAGAGGGAAATTAGGGTTTCTGAGGATGGCCCAACTGATACAAAGGCCCTAGATTGGAAGAGGAATGGGATTAAGGTATGGCTGAACCAGTTGGGACTTGGTCAATATGCCTCTCTGTTTGAGATTCATGAGGTTGATGATGAGGTTTTACCAATGCTAACATTGGAGGATCTAAAGGATATGGGAATCACTGCAGTCGGATCGCGAAGGAAAATGTATTGCTCAATTCAGAATCTCAATAAAGGTTTCTCATGAGTTTCTACCAGGGAAAAGGTATCCCTATAAGGTTTTTGTAGCTGCGTAAGCCTATGGTTGAAATCATTCCAGATATTAGCATCACTTGCTGCTTAACCTCTAATTTTGCAGTTTTTATGTTCTTTTTGTAGTTCAGATGCAATTCTGATATACTAGCAATGGCTGTGAAGTGTACAGTGCTCTTACTGTTGGTAACATATTTGTTTATTTGATCCTAAATAGATCAGAACTTTTGAGACCAGAAAAAATAGTGAAGCATCATTCAAGAAAATGAATGGTAGTTACTTCTTAGTTTTCCTAATAAAGTTTTATGTCCAATCTTCTTTTCACAATCTTGATTTTGCAATCTTATTTAAGCTGATTTCACAATCTTATTTAACTTCCACAACTCTTATTTGGTTGCTTAATGTGTGTTGCTGCTACTCCCGAAATGACTGGACTGAGACATTGGCATCCTTTCTTTCTCGAGTACCTGCAGCGTTGTGAATTGTATCTTCAATTCATTGTAGCATGAGGAGCTCTAGAGAACATTTTCTTTGTGATAAGGTAAAATAATTTTATTGATGATGGGAGTGAGCTGTAGAGAACATTCCCTTGGACCCTTCTAATGTCCATGATCCCAAAAAAAAACACTTCTCCTTCGGCCATTATCTAATGTCTGCTTAGTGTTAATTCAGTAGCCAATTCTGCACATGATTTTGTGGAATTTTGGTTATGGACTTGCTTGCTACGTTTCGGGTTTATATCATTTGTGTGCGACTAATACTCTGAGACGACAACACCAATACCAACACCAGCATACCCACTGTGATCCCATAAGTGGGGTCTAGGGAGGGGGAGGGGGTACGCAAACCGTACCCCCTACCTTGGGTAAGGTAGAGACTAAAGAGAGGTTGTTTCTGAAACCTAATACTCTGAGAATGTGCTTATAATTGTTTTGTAGTTCCTGTGTTCTTATGCTTACGTATGTCCTGTTAAAGATAATATTTATATGAACCTCTCTCTGTGGTACTTACTTTTAACTTTTTGCTAAGTTTTAGGAGTTGACAATGGTGATGTGAATTCTAAGCTTCACTGTTAATATCCCAAAGATACCTTGCTTAAATGAAACTATAGCAGGACACATCCACATTGCCATGTAGAAATGTTGCCGTGGAACTCTTAGGTAGAAGGATGAACTACACATAAGAACACAGTGGCATACTTTAGTTAGAACAACCCTGCAAAAGCATATTGAGTTGCACATATTGATGTCTCTGAAATGCTTCTTTAGAAAATGAGCTTCGGTCTGCCTCCTTATCAAGAATATCATTTATTAACCATTACATGGCTTGTCCTCACCAAGTAGTGCAGGACAACAAGATGGTGAAGTGAATACCAATGTCCCCTTTCCCCTTGGAATGACAACCGCAAGCAAACAGATGCCTATGCAAAGACTGGCCTGTCCTCTCCAAAATTAAGATGTTACCAACCCTTCCCCCTCTCGTGACAGATTTATGATTTTAGTTCAGTGAATGTGGTTTACCTCTTGCGTCCACCGCACCTCTGACATTGACAGTTGGGTGCAAAGTGCAAATACACCCAATACATCTTTCTTGCATTCTCCTCTGCCTGCTCCTTTCCAAACCTCCTTGGATGAATTTCATTTTGTGGCAGAAATTTTGGCCGGACATGCTTCCTTCGTCTTTGGTTAGTTTTTGACAGGCTTTGGAAGATATAATTTTGCTGTTCAGTTATAAATATCAGCAAAAGCAAGCTTTATCTGATAGGTTGTTGCTTATTCTGTAATTGATACCTACTCCACATTCAGAATATTTCATTCCAAATCTAAATAAAAGGCCTGTCATAGAAACAATCACCGATAAATTTTCAGAGTTCTGCTTTCCACATATATGGATTTTCAGAATGTTTGAGATTCTTATCCAAACCAATGAATTGATTATTTAGATGCCACTTTGTTTTGTTATGCTATGTGCTTTCACCTCATCTTGAATTTGCTTCTTGATGTTCTGGACCAAATGTGCAGAACCATTTTATCTTTCTGTTTTTGTGTTCCAAAGAACCTGAATCATGCTCGACCAATTCTATAACATCGGCTCTTCTAAATTTTGTAAAGAGATGTAAGAATCAAGTTTGCAAGGATGCTAATTTGCCAGAAAATGGCATCCTGGTAGTTAAGAAACTTTTATTGCATGGTTATTCTCATTCCCGGATATCAGGATTATTTTATGAAAAATAAAAAGGGCAACCAGGAACGTTTCTGGTTTCGCATTCAGAACAGGATTTAGATGTTTTCCCAACTGTATACATCAGAAGCTGTACGAGCCATTCTAATTGAAAATAGAATTGAACAACTCCAATGATGTATGTTCTGAAAAAGAATATGAGTATTATATTTCAAGATTAAGATTTTGTTGTTGAATGATACCATAAATTAAATGGACAAAGATGTTAGATTTTCTAATCCATAACAAATGCTGATTAGCGCTTGATTTCTTCATTTCATATATTAAAACCAACACCACGAGAAAAGAGCCGGTTGCTCATTACATTTTAAAAGGCTAAACTAACTGAAAGAGATTATCCTGGTCCCATACAAGCCGCCAAAAGAATACATGAATATAAAGAGAACTCTGCTGTATAATTTTGGTTAAGAGAAGAGCCACCTTAACCTTGGACGTGACAAGGCCTTGTCAACAATACTTGTAACCAACTTTGAGCAAAACATTCAGGTAGCAAGCACGCAAATTCTCGAGACAGTGGGGAATGGTCAACAAATGCACCAAAAGAGAAAGTTGGCAGACCATCTCCCAAAGAACGCAGGGCTTTTTCACAGCATGACCCTGAAGTCTGGTGTAATGAATTCATGTTAGTTCAGTTTTCTGACTATCAACTTGTTGGGAACTGTGCAGAGTTGGCCATGTCCTGGATTGTGCTCCAAAGGATACATTGTAGTGCCTTTTACATATTTCTGATGTTCAACAGCTGCTTTTCTAAGGTTTGACATGTCCACATCATTTCCTTTCTGTTGCTTCTTGATTATGGAACATGTAGCCAAAAGATTGGTCGATCCAGCTCCAACCCTCCTACAGGCATGCAAACCAAGCTTATATAAGGTTGTTGAACAAATTAAACAAAGGGATTTGAGATGAAATTGGGATGTGGATTTTCTTGACAGTTGAAATACAGTTTATTGCCACTGAAAGAAACAGTCATTCACCTGAGCAACTTCTCTGATGCAATTCGGGCAGCAGTGATTGTGCTGCGGCTGGGTAACCACTTCACAACACGATCTGGATCGGCTCGCATTGGAGAATGGATTTTAATAAGCTTTAAAAAATTGATAAATGTTAGATTTGCAATATATCAATGAAGAACGTTCTTATACCTTAAAGAGAATGTAACAACAGCTAAGCATCCAAGTGATATTACTAGCTGTCCTATGACTGTTTTCAAGCTTCTATGTTAGGAGATCTAAAATCTTTATGTTTCTAGTTGTCTCTATTTTATGTATGGTGTAAATATTTCAAGTTTCTAGTTGTCTATTTTAGGAGTATTGTGTAAATATTTCTCCAGGTTGTATCTGCACCGTCTGTACTTCTGAGTGTGTGTTACTGACAAATCTGTGATCTCCGTGCTCTCTCTTTAGTGATAAGTGTGCTTACTTTCTTTTCTGACAATTGAAGTAAGTGGTTAAAGACATTATTTTCATAGTATGACCAACTTTCCTCCCCTTAGACTTGTCTAAACAACTTGAGTAATGATACTCATACTACACTATTTCAACAGGAATGAAGACTCTCATCATTTGGGGAAAAAGAAACAGAGTAGCATTTTTATAGGAATAGTTAACTAACCCCTAGGCATTCCATCATTTGATAATATGCCCTTCCTTGCAGAGGTGTATGACCTTGGCGAGACTCTGAAAAATACCTGGTCCTGTGATGATATAAACACTTTATTATCACGTATGCAGGAAAGGAAGATGCAATGATACGTTCTAGAAATATTTAGAACAAAGAATATCCACCATAAGCTGTTTTAGCTTCATCTTACCATTCTTTATAGCCTGGATCAACTGTAAAACCATACATATCGACAGTGTCACAGATGGAGAGGGCAAATTCTAGAGCCTTCAGTCCAGTTCCTTTTGCTGCTGAACCAAAGGATGCACCCAACATGAGATACACTTTGTTGAGAATGGGAACTTCCTACGGAAAGATATACCAAACAGGAAGGTGTAAATAAATAATTTCCAGTCTGTCTGAAACAACCTTATTGAGGCAGAACACTGGGTTGAGATTCTTCCGACAAAATGATATACCACCAAACAGATTATAGTTTCCAGTCTGCCTCAGAAACAACTTTATTGCATCACATGGCCAAAGATATATCGAGTTTGGGAAAGACACTTGGGAGTGGATACATTAGCTATAGAATAACAAGCTACACATAATGCAGGAACTATTTCAAGCATACTGACAGCCAAACCAAAATTCTGGCTTATATTTCATTACGAAAGGAAAAGGTCTTCCCAAACTAGATATCAGAAATAACTCACCAAGATTTGGCTTATTAGATAGACCTTCCCAAAACAGAAGCACACAAAAGTCAGCTGGGATATACAGTCAGTGTTATGATTATACTTGTGTTAGCATTCTACATTACAGAATTTCTGCACTGTGATGCAACATACATGACACTCATTTCCAAAATAGTGCAAAATTAAAGATTCCAGTTGTTTCATCATCTTATTAATGGACAATATTCTCTTACTTCCGACACCAGTGGATAGTTCTTTAATATCTAAGTTACTCGGATTCTCCAAAAATGTTGCCGCACTTGTGTCGGGTCCTCCGAAAATGCACTAGTTTTGAAGGATCCGACACGCATCTGATGACATTTTTGAAGAATCCGAGCAACATAGTTTAATATAGTCTATGTTAATACACATTGTGCAAAACAATGAGGTATTTTACTAGTCCATCTGTGTATATCAAATGCAGAAGAAAGTGCTCACCCGAATCATCTTGTTCATGATATCATGTATAGTTGTTTTGACTATCAACACCTCCTTTCCTCTTTCTGTAGAATTAAGATATTTAGCATGGTCGTAATGAAAGATCAAACCCTACAAAAGTGGGAATTGTGCCAATACCATACAAGTCTGCTACTTTGTCAAGAGCTTTAGCAGAACCCCTATTAAGAAGGCGAAATGTACTTTTCGTGCCCACAAATTCTGTGTAGTTCTGTAAAAACCAAAGAAGGCAGGTGTTAGGGGTACACAAAATCAAGTGAAAAAGAGAAGTTGATCAGCTTGCAAAACCTGTATCGGTGCTCCATTTTCCCTGAAAACAGCTTCATAGCTATCAATCTCATCACCAAATTTTGTTTTAAGAAGATCTCCTGAGTTGCCTATAACAGCACATCGACTATACTGCCTTGGAAATAATGGTGGTCTTTCTGGAAGTACTAGAGAGAGCTTCTCCATGCAAAGAGTTCTATTTTCACATTTGTTCCTGCACCAGAAAAGTGATACTCCACAAAAATCAACAACCCACACCAGATTCTTTAGTTACAGGAAGTTGAGGTTCACGCTAATTGTAAAATAATTCATGAAAGATTGAAGAACTGTTATAAGCATTAAGAGGTATCAGCAGAACAATATAACAAGTATATATTTCGCTCTGCTGCAAGATCATATGATATATTCCAATTATATATCATAAAAAGGCAAGCAACAATCAACATAGTGCGACGCATTAAGAGAGTGTCTACATTAACTTTTCGAAGCAAAAGTTAATCACTCCAATCATGGTTATGCAGCTAGTTATGCACTTATATAAGGACTTCTAAGTGGTAGTACCAACAATATCAACAATCATATGGTTAAGAGTGAGATCACACTTACAGAAGTACCCCTTTATTAATCCTTCTCCATGCATAGTCCTCCCATCCATTTGGTAGGGCATCAATGTACTCCTTTGTGAGTACTGTGGTACTGTTCCTCACCTAGCAATCATCCCACTGTATTTAAATCAATTGTAGTATGTAAAATAAGGTGCAAGCTGTAAACTTTAGGTAAGCCAGCTTCAAGCATATGCTCTTGTCAGAGAAACAGAACACCTTATTTCACTAATAACAGAAATAGTACAATTTAGTCCAGTAGTCGTTCGAAAAAATTACTGACCTGTTCCCAAGTAGCCACAGCTTCACATAAGTTCAGTTCATATGACAAGCCCTCAAGTTCTCCAGTTTTTGGATCTTTCTATTATAAGTGAAACAAAAAAAAAAAAGGTGGTTAAAGTACTAGCTGAGGATATGTAACAACTAGTTTTGGGTTCCCAAATTTGTGAAATAAGAATCAAGTGATATGGAAATCATGTGGGCCAGCAGGAAAGAGAATTAGGCAATAATGTGTCATGCTTTGAATGATGATGAAGAAAATAAACTGCCATGGTAGCTGCGATAGTTTCCCTATATTCCTATATGGCAAGAAAGGGTAGAGGGTGGGGGACCAGTGAACGAAAGAAAACTTACCCACTTTGGTACTGTTTCACCGGGAAACTTCATTGTAACCTCACAATAGTCCCTGCCACTTGCAGCTTGTAAACCTAATCCATTTGCACTCTGCATCACTTTCCAGTTAGCTAATACAACAAACATGAGGATGGCACATGTTTTCAACCAATCTTAAAGATCTACTTGCTAAAGTACAGCAATCTCCGTTCAGGCCTTACATATAAACCAAACACAATAACCAGAACAAAGTAATCTCACTATTTTTGCAACTGAAGATGCCAAGGGAAAAGGCATAACTATGAAAATATTGCACAAAATAATATTCTTAATCTTTTCAACTTTTCCTGAAGCCAAAGTACACAGATCCATTTAGCTTTGCAGCAGAGAGAGAAGCAACTATTGCTCAGTGCAGAACTAGGAATGACCAGACTGTTGGTTTTAGAAGGAATGTGTTAATTGACAGATGGATATAAAGCTACAAGATTTGGAGCAGGTTAGTGCATCTCAAATGAGCCCGCCTCACTGGTCTGGACAGCTATCAGTAGCGGAAGGTTCACTGTGAAGTCTTGCTACCAAAGTCTCACCAACACTGGATTCAGAGTGGAAATGATATGGGAAGACCAAAGCTCCTTATAAATTGGGTTGCTTCAGTTGGTTAACGGTTCATGATACCTGCTTGAAACAGAGGAACTTCCAGAGGGGAGAACTGCAAATTATGCAGCAAATGCTACATGTGTGGAGCATATAAATGGACAATGGACACCTTTTTAGCATTTCCCAGTGGCATCCAAATTTTGGGTACTCTTTCTCAAATTTTTGAAGTTGAATGGTGATTCTAGGTCACTTGAAAACTTATTTGCCGTGGGTATGGAACTAAGTCCGATGATATCTGAAGAGGATGTGGGGAGAATACCAGCCTACATGGCTTAGGTTTTGTGGAACCAAAGACATTTTTAAGGAAAGCCTGTAACTGTATGTGATTTTTAAGTTAAATGGGTTTAGTATGTTAGCTCTCTGGTGTAAATTGCATTATGTATCATGAAAATAGTCTGGTAGATTTCATAGACTCGGTACAGCAAATTTAAAATGAAAAACTAGGTAAAAGTTAACTATTGCAGTCTGGTTCAAGGATGTTCAATCAGACAAGTTTAGATATGCTAGATAAGATTACACACAAAGATTTAAGAACCCGAGATCCAAGCTAGCAGTAAATAAACAGAAATATGCCAATCAAACCTACGATACCATAATTTTCTCGCGTCTCCACAATGCAGTAACCAGAATAGTGCACGAAATAAAGATTAACCTAGACATTTGGCAATTCAGCTACTTCATAGCTTAATTAACTAGAGCAATGAAAACAAACATCGATAGCAAAACTGAAATCACATAACCAAAAGGCACTACAAGTCCAACTCACCACGCACTTCTGGAAACCAGACTGTAGAGAATGTAACGCCTCCAAATCCTCATCAGATAAATGATATGATCCATCTGCAAACAAAAAACGAACAAAATATATCAATTCATTCACATTCACAAGTCGGTCCACAACGAAACTTAAAATGGTAATAAATTATGCTCGCACGTAGAGTGTCGACGCCAGTGATGTAGATGAGAATAGCTACGACTCCAGAAGCCAAACAAGCTGCAAGTAAAAACTTCAATAGATTCATCTAAATCTATATTACTACTACTACTTAGCAAATTGTCTGCACTTTCAGTTTGATCAATCAACAAATCGATTGCTCTTTACAGTGAGTGTTCATATGGTTAGCGTTAGATCTGGAGGACGAAATTGAACTGTCTTAAATTTTTCGCTCTCAAATCACTGATGATGCACCAGAAGCTTCTCTTTTAGCTAACAAAATCAAGTTAAAAAACGTGTGTTTCAGTCACTTCCACTTATTCTTTCTCAGTTTAGGTTCATAAACTTACAATATTCCTTCTAACACCCATTGAAATACTACTATTCTATTTTAGACCCAAATAAATTGCCAAAATACGGAAATCTACTCTTTTATACTTGAAAATTACAAAATTTATCTTGATATCTCGAGTTTTCAAAAAGTAATTAGATCCAACATTTTCTTTTACCATTAAATATATTTTAAAGGAAAAAATTAAAAAAACAACAAAAATTGTGAGTACTGACAGATTTTTATATTATTGTCAATTTATTTCAATTTTATATTTTTCTGATTTAATAATTTGTTTATCTTTATGGACTATATTAGAATTTAAATTGTACATTAACTAAATTTATTACATTTCAACAAATTAAATGTAATGCATCTTAACTCCTGACCTATAAGTCGTGGATATTATTAGCAATCGAGGGATTAAGTTTTATAATAGACATTTTTGGTAATACTAAAGTCAAAAAAACTAATTTTTCTTGGTGTTCGAGTTCCTCAACTAACCGATTATAACACTAAAGTTATAAAATTAATTTCTGTAACAAAAAATTATGAGATAGTTGCTAAGAAATTACGAATCATAAAAATGTCCTATTTTTAGTTGTAATTGAGTGACTTTATTAAGTATAAAAACTTATTTTGTCATTTTAATATTAGTACAATAAAAATAGTGATTGATAGTAAAATTAAGACCTTTTTAATAATAACTAAACTTTTCTTATTTTTTTCACATGTTATAATGTCTCGTGTTGATTTGATTTGCTTAGACCTCATTGTATCATCATCAGTAGATGTGATGCAATGGGTAGGATCTCTTTTTCCTTAATTGAAAATTTTAGTTTAAAGATTCGAATATGAAAAGAATTTTTGATAGAAAGGTTCTTCAAAATGGACCTTATGACATTAAAATTGAAAGTCTTTCATAGAGAGATTCTCCAAAATGAACCTTCCGACACAATATTTAGGGAAAATGGTTTAATATATCCTTCAATTTTGTCGTATAGAGTTGATATGTCATTCATTATGAAAATAACTTATATATATCCTTACCGCTATACAAATGACTCACATATATGATTAATGTTACAAAATGAGCTCACACATACCCTTCATTTAATGAGAGTGAAAAATTAGTTTTATATTTCTATATTTAACCTTTAATTTTTTTTAAAAATCATTTAGGGGTATATATGATCCTTTTAGCAAAGTTCAAGATATATTTTATTTTAATTTTTTTCACACACAAATTATTAATTTTTAATTCTTTGATTATCATTATTGGAGTTTTTATTCTTATTTTATTGTTTCTTTTATTCCTTAATGATGTAAGAAAAAATTTTAAACATTTTTTGGCTACATATAATTTCAAACTATTTTTCTGCTATATAGCAATTTAGTTTTTGTATTTGAAAAAAAAAATTGTGTCATCTATAATAAATTTTACAAAAATATTAGTAAAGCATAAATAAATTTAACCATCAAAATAACAAATCTATATTAGTCATTGAAACAAAAAGAAATTAAAAAATATATGTTTGAGGAGAATTGAATATACTCATATAAGATTATATTTATTTAAAAATATTATCAAAAAATTAAAATAAAATTATCTTTTTCACTTCCATTAGAAAAAAGAATATATGTGAGCTATCTCTTTACATCAATAAAATATATATGAATCTCTTTTATAATAAAAAAAATATATTAACTCTAAATAATAAAATTAAAATATATCAAATCCGTTTCCCTTAAAACTAATCAAACTTCAATAATAGGAAAAAAAAAAACAAAAAAACTTAGGTCCCTCTTCAATTGACACCACAGATTCAAACAACAGGGGGTGTTAGTGTAATTCCGTAACTCTGCGAAGGTGCTTCTATTAAGGAAAAATTACATAAATTAATATATTTTAAAAAATAATTACTGATTTTAGCGATACTTTTTGTTTATTACCATTTATAGCAATGCTTTGTTAAATCTGTAATATGTATTAAAAGTGAATTATGTATGCAATATATATGAATTATAATTGCTTTTTGAAATATATCATGTTTATTTGGTAAAAAATTGTCACATTGTATTATAAGTGTATTAAAATGTGTGATAAATGTATTATTCATCATTAAAATTTGTATTATATTTGAATAATAGATTGTTCTTTGTAATATGTATTAAACTTGTATTATAAATGAATTAAAAGTGAACAAGTGGAAAAAAAAATATTATTGCTATAAATGGTAAATATTTTTTTATTATAGTATATTTATGTAACTTTCCATTCTATTAACGCATATGGACACACAAGTCACAACTACATAAGGTCCGGGGGACTAAAAAGTTCAACGACACCTATTTCTATCTTCCTTTGCATCTAATCAATCAAACCAAGAAGAAGAACAAGTGTGGAATAATGGCTTCCAGGTATTGGGTGGTTTCTCTTCCCGTTCAGCAAAATTCGTCTACTACTTCTCTCTGGAGTCGCCTTCAAGAATCCATATCCAGGCATTCATTCGACACTCCTCTTTACAGAGTAAGCTCTGCCATTCCTCTAACATATTTTACTGAGATCTGTCTGATTTTTTGGATCACCTTCATTTTTTTCTCGTTGAATTTGCAGTTTAACATCCCTAATCTCCGTGTCGGTACATTGGATTCGCTTTTAGCTCTCAGCGATGATCTCATCAAGGTGAGTTTTGTTTTTTTTCTCTCTCTCTACATTTTGATGTGGTCTGTCTTTTAGTTCGAAGCATTTGTAATGTGTGATCTATAATGGATTGTTATCATTTTCTCGGTTATAGTGGATACTAGCTGCAATTTTGCAATTGGGGAAGGGAATAGGTAGAGTTTGATTATCCATATTCAGGAATCGAGAAATTTAGTTAATTAAGGTGGTATTGATGCGAATCTGATGTGGGAAGTTTGAATTTTGCAGTCAAATAGCTTCATTGAAGGGGTCTGCTCCAAGACACGGCGTCAGATCGAGGAATTGGAGAGAGTTTCCGGCGTTCTCAGTAGCTCTCTCACTGTAGATGGAGTTCCTGTTGACTCATACCTCACTAGGTAATCACGTAATTTGACTGCTTTCATCATGTGAACTTTTTCTGACAAGAAATTTCATATTGGTCATAGGTTTGCATGGGATGAGGCAAAGTATCCCACTATGTCACCTCTTAAGGAGATTGTGGATGGAATTCACAGCCAAGTTGCCAAGATTGAGGATGACCTTAAGGTATCTATTCTGTTGTGTTATATGAAACAAGTATGGATATTAGCATGTCAGAGATCTTATTTGTATAATTTTCAATTTTTGTTGGGTGGTGACGGGTTTTGCAATTCAAATCTCACAGAAAATATTCACGATACAAGTAAATAGTTATGATTTGCCCAGTATGTATAAGGTGGTGAAGTAAACAAAGAAATAGATTTATTATGTAAAGTAAAGTCTCACAGCATGAATGAAGCACATACTGATACTCTAATATTACCAGATTTAAAAAAAAAAGCATATACTGATGCTATAGTAAACAGAGAATGGAGATTTTGAAGGAATGAAGAGGACCTTAACTGAGTGAGAAAGCAAAGATGAAATATCAATTATTACTTTCACTTTTATCCGTTAAGACTTGTGTTTGCTCTTTGGAGAACTGAATAGGTCCATATCTGCACAAATGTATTTAACCACTTATTTTAATTTCAAGACGCTAGACAGTCTTGTGTTTTTGTCCATATGCATTATCAACCCTCAAGGCCCGTAACAGGTTAGATCTCAGAAGGTTTTTTCAATGAAGTGGATATCAATTCTTTATCTGCAAAAGGTGGAGGAACATAATTGACATGTTGAACAATATTGAGTTGGACATATAAAAGAAAAAAGAGCAAAGGTTGGGGGTGGGTGGGAGTTCTAGTATGTTGTGCCACTAGCACTAATGTGAGTCCTATGAAAGAACAGAAATTTGAGAGCTTTTGAATAGACAGAGGATGGTTTTTTACAGTTGAGGAGTTACTTCTTATTCCTAGTTTCTTTTGGGTGCACCCTCACCCATGTTAATAATATGTACAAAATATTGGGCGTCTTTTGGAGAAATCATATCTTTATGTAGATTCTATTTCTTGGTAGACCACTTGCATATGGGAGTATTTTTCACCATTAGTCAAATTATATCGTCTCTTACGATCACTATTCCAGCTGTTCTTCCAGCTTCTCTTCAAACCAAAATATCTCTCAAAGCTTACTCTTTTATCCTTCTTCGTGGTAATAGAGTTTGGATATTGAGTCCTTCCTCTTAGTTTTGAATTCTGCTGTTGTGAAAAGTATCTTCTTGTATTCTTATTTGTGGTCAAAGTGTGGGCATTGAGTCCAGCACTGAACATTGAATCTGTAGACACTATTTTGGAAAGTCTTCTCCATTTTTCTTTCTTTATGGCATTAGAGTCTAGGTATTAAGTTTCATCATCTAAATATTGCATTTATTGTCATTGTTTCGACAATATTTTTGGTTATTCTATTATTTTTTTTAAGCAAAAACTTTTTTGGCTACTTATTCAATTTACGATGATAATTTCCACGATGTTTAAATCACCATAGCTTTTTCTTTTTGGTATTGAGAACTTGCTTATTTCGGGGTGCTGCAACAAGCCGTTATGTGGCTTAGCTTGGAAAATGACCTTAGGCCCTCTTTGAATCGTCACTTAACCATAAAATCCCTTCCTTGAACATTGATCTTAGTCAACCCTTTGAGCCTTAACTTGTTTCATAGAAACCATGTTACACACCTTGACCCACTGGTGGCGGGCAAGCGAAGTATCCAAAGGACACATAACCGAGGGCGAGTCCAAGATCCCGTTTCAGGGTCTCTACTTTACTGAAATAATATTATTACCTGAGCCATTCTTCCTACTTCTGCAGCCCTGGTGACTATCATGAGGAAAGAATTGTAGCACTGCTTTACATTTTGTTGAAGAGTCCATGTCGGATGAAAAAGGGGTGGGTGGTCTCCTTATATGGCCTCGAACAATCCTCCCTCATTAGCTAGCTTTTGAGGTTGAGTTAGGCCCAAGATCCATTTCTTTAACACTTTGCAATGATTGTCTGTTATCTCAACGGCATTATTTCAAGATGCTAATGTTATAAATTTTACTAATGAAGCGAGAAAAACACGCATATACAGTATACCAGCAACCATTCAGAATAGTGCTTTATCAATAATAACTTTCTTCAGTATGTTCTACTTGGCATTTTATTTTTGATTAATTCAAGTTACTTCACTACCTTGAGTTTGAGATATAGTGCCTTGAAAGTTGAGAGAACTAATGTTGTTGTATGTTAGGAATTATCGAAGTAAGTAATATATTTTATCCTAGATGGTTGTGTTATAATTAGGAATTCTAGTCATGAGGAAAGTTTCTTTAATATAAAATATCCTTATTTCATACATCATTTTTTCAATTAAGTACGACAATGGTGGGGTTGAGTCTTTTGTTATAGTTTTATATGAGATACTTCATTGGATTAAATGTTGAGTATAAAGTATCTTGATTTACTACTAAGGGTTTTCTAATCTAGTATTGGCTATATTGCTCGAACAATATCATTTCCTAACGATATGACCATAGATGATACTACTTTCTATTCTGATAGTTTGAAATTATCAAAGGGTTTCTGCAAAATGTCATGTAAAATGTGCCAATAATTAGATAGTTTGATCGCTCTTACAGTTCTGTTGGTTATCTATGACAGGTTCGTGTTTCTGAGTATAACAATGTGCGTAGTCAACTAAATGCCATCAACCGAAAACAAACCGGAAGGTATGTAAGAGATGGGATTTCATTTTATAAACATGGACTTCCACTTAATGGTGATTTGTCAGTTTTGACTATTCAGCTATGTTATTATTGATTTACCAACAAAAGCTTTACCTACTACCTAATGTTTGTCAATTACACTTGCAACATAGATGGACATAATTGTAGAATTTAAAAAGTGAGAGAGGCAGCTAACTTAAGATGGGCTATGTCCAAATAGCCTTCTATTCGACATGGAATGCTTTTTTATAAAGATCAAACATGGAAAATACATCCATGTTGGTGGACAGATATTAATGGTGGCCCTCTTGACCCCAGAGCTTTGGTCTAGTGGTAAGAATTCAACTTGTGATGTGTGGGTTAGTGCACATCATGTGTTCAAACTCTGCCGCGGACAAAATTCTGGTATTCAAGTGGAAAAGAGTAGAGTGGTGGACTCATTATCGACCGAGTTTCAGACCGTGTGCCACTGATCCTTTGGAACTTCTCGGTTATCAAAAGAAAAGTGGCCCTCATGTTATATGGTCGGTTAGAGTTGTCTGCACAAAATAAGAAGAAGAAGAAGAAGTAGCTACTGTCAAAATGTACCTTAAGTCAATTATATTCCTATGATCTAAATTTATTTTGAATTTACATGTCGTGGTGATAGATGAATTGCTTTAAAACAATATGTGGTGATAGATAGTTTTGCATTAGATATATCACTAACAAATGAAATTTTAGGGATTATAGGATCTCCATTTGGATAAGAGAAATTAAAAATAGAACTTCCATGCAGAGTGCTAGATTTATGTTGCTCATAGAAACTTTAAAATCTTTTGGAGAAGATCACAAAAATTCTGTAGTTTGGTGCTCTGGTCTTGGAACTTATCCTTATCAAAGGATCAGGGAGACTGCTCTGCAATGTTTGGTTCTTTGTTATTTGTTGTTTTAATTGGTTAATGATCGGAATTTCCTCTGAGATTCTGAGTTGGTGGCGGCGGCCTAAATAATCTGTGGAATTGCTGATCTTGGTTGCTATAATTGTTCTTGAATCAGTATCTACTTGGTAATTGACATTCTAGCTGATGTGCTTGGTGTTTTTTGTTCCAGCTTAGCTGTCCGTGATCTGTCCAATTTGGTAAAGCCAGCAGATGTTGTTACCTCAGAACACCTAACAACTCTCCTTGCTGTTGTTTCTAAATACTCACAGAAAGACTGGTTATCCAGTTACGAGACCCTGACCACCTATGTGGTAAGAAGTTTGTTGGATACAGTTTATAGCTTTACATATCTTCTATTTACTTGGATTGTGTCTCTCCTATGCATAGTGATTCTGATTTTGGCAATGGATATTGGATTAGTTTATTCTCCTTAGAGGACAAACTGGATTTCTTACTTATTTCTTGAATTTGGAAATGTTTTTATCTTTCTGAATTCTTTATAGTGCTATCCCACAAGTTCTCCTTTTTCACTTAACTAATTGTTTAGGTTCCCAGATCTTCTAAGATGCTCTATGAGGACAATGAATATGCTCTTTATACTGTAACATTATTCAACCGTGATGCCGACAATTTCAAGATTAAGGCGCGTGAAAGAGGCTTCCAGGTAGTTTTCCTTACCTTTTCCAAGTCTCTTTTCCAGGACACCCACCAGAAGGAAGAATAGTTCTTTTAATATGTAAAACTGTGTGGTCGGAAGAACTATTGGTAGAGGAAGGCGTCATCTAAAGAGAGTCTTATGCTACATTTGATTCAGATTCGCGATTTCGAACATAATCCAGAGACTCAAGAAAGCCGGAAACAAGAGCTGGAAAAACTGATGCAAGATCAAGAGACATTCAGAAGCTCTCTGTTGCAGTGGTGCTATACCAGTTACGGGGAGGTACTTCCCTCTTAAAAACCTATTGGAATTTAAAGCATTTCTGAATACATTCTTTTGCTAACTGTTAAGTTATTGAGATTCATAGACTTCTCCCTGTGGTACTGGCTTTAAATTTGAGATGCTTTTCAGTCTCTTAAGGAAATGAAAAAATGAATCGATTTTTCACGAGGCAAAAAATATTTCTAAACTACTTAATTATGGACTTAAAGTATCTTTCTTAGTTTGGGTTTACTTGGATGAAGTCTATGGGTCAACCAAGATCACTTTACAATCAGATGCTAACTTGAATTTTGATTAATTCAAAGGGATGGAATGAGTTCACTCTTCTAGAATTTGTGATCTGATAGAGTTTGGTGGAAGTGAAATGATTATGAGATCCAAGAGAATATATTCCCGAATTCGTTGCATGAACTTTCGGAATGAACTATTGAAGAAGATATAATAGACCACTCCAGTAACAATGCATGTGGTGGTCTGGAGCCTTATTTTTGCTTTGGAACCAAGTCTCATTTTACATGAGCAACATATGAAACAGAGGGAGCACGTTCTGGGATTAGAAAAAGGCTTTTGCAATCTTTTCTTTCACTACTTTTGAGAAAGATCTCTGTTTTCATTATTTAGAAATGAACCATGGAAAGAATAAATGGATAACGATCATAACCTATCAACTTATCCCAGAAAGAGGAGCAAAGAGACCTCAACCTATCAAGGAAAAAAATAACTCAAAATTGCATCCTCTGTTGTAAGAACTTCAAAAAACAATGATGGCAGAGACCTAAAATATTTACCAACCAAGAATAAGGATACAGGAACAAATAGATAAAATAGGGAGATATTGAAGCGTAGAAGGGGGGCAGGCTGTGGTGGAATGATTTACCAAATGTGAATTGGTATCAATCAACTTTGGGAGTTATTCTTAATCTTTTCATTCCTTTTCTAATTAAATGTTGGTGGATATTTTCATAGCGTTCATCTGCCAATAGTGAAGCTATTAAGCTTTCCAGTAATTGACGATGAAATGCATCATGGCTTGGAGAGAGGACAGGCTCTTAATTTGGGGGAAACAGGGTCAACAGAACATGTGATTTTCCTTATCTTAGAAAGCAGGAGGTTGTCTGCATCAGCTGGTGTTTATATGTGCTAGGAGGTGGAAGAAGATTTAGATCATCTTTTTCTTCTTCATTGTTGTCTTTCCATGAGGTGATGGTGGGATATGTTTGAATGGCTTGGTACTTCTTGGGGCTATATCAAGAACGGTGAAAGAATTGGTGTTCAGTTGGAAGAGTGGAAGAAAGAGGAGAAGGTTTAGAGCATGGAACTTGGTTCCATTAGCATTCGTGTGGGTGGTCTTAGAGAGAGAAATAGGAGACTTATAAAGGGGTAGAGTTGAGTTTTTCTCATAATCATTGGCCAGACAGCCGCATATATGAATCATAGCCACCTGCTGACAACAAAACCTATTTGGTTCTCTGTCAGGATAGTAGAAGCTCTATTCACCATGTAACAATATGACGATCGAACGTAATTCAGCCCCAAAAACTAGCTCATGAGGGGAGGATTGCCGAAGTTCCCAAAAGCAAGCTAACTCATGAGAGGAGTATTGTCCAAGTCCATATAAGCAGACCACTGGTTTATTTCCCAATAATGTAGGATTAACCCATTCAAACACCCCCCTTCACGCCCAGGCCCAACTGGAGCGTGGACCGAGAGCCCAAATAGGGATAGACCTGACTCTAATACCGTGTGAGGAACAAAGGAGAAATAATATTATTGAATTGTATATCTACATAATTACATTGAGACCCTATTTATATTCATTATTACACAATTCTTTCCAACTAGGATTCTATATACTAATAATTTTTTAAAAAGGATTCTATATACAAATTATTTTCCAAGTAGAATACTCTATATACTTTTCTTGTTCCTATTCCTATTCTAACACATACCACTATTTTGTCTTTCGATTTTCGCTATTACATGTTGTTTCTTATACTTCGGTTATCGCCTTATTTTGCTATCATTATTTGGCTTTGGTTACAATTGTTAAGCTGAGGTTCATGACCTCTCTACCCCGCAAAGGTAAGGGTTTCACAGCGTATGTTGTCGTATTGTTCCTTGTTTGCTGTTGTTGTTAAATGTTTTCCTTATTATTTGCAATGCCTTCTCTATTTTTGTAATTTCTTTTTCAAATTGCTTTGTTATGCGTTGTTTGAGCCGAGGGTCATTTGATAATAGCCTTTTTACCTCCATTAGTGTGCGGGTAAGGTTTGCGTACACTCTACCTTCCCCAGACTTCACATATGGGATGTTATCGTTGTTTTTGTTGTGTCCTTGCCTTGCTAAAAAAATTAAGGATATTTTTTTAGTTTATCTCCTAGAAATTGAGAAAAAGTAAAAACAACAAAACAATCATCTGCCATCTTACCCTTCCAACATATTCCCCCATTCCCACTTCCCCTGGAGACCCATGATGGCTCCCTAATCAAATGCTCCCACTCGACCTACTGCCCTAACCCTTCGCACCTACACCATCCTTTTTCTCTTTCCCCTCCCATCTCATTCCACAACCTACTATCCGATTTTCGCCAACAAAAGTTTGAAAATTTGGGAGATCACTTTTATGGCCCATCATAAATATTCTTCTAGTTAAGTGCCCTTTTCGGAGAAGATCAGTAATAAACTGGAAACCATATTTATGGGCTATGGCCCATTGGAAATATTCTTTTCGTTATGTTACCCTTTTTGGAGGAGATTGGTAATAAAGCAGGAGACCGGTTAATAAAAGCACACAAAATCCTTGTAGGATGGTTTTCTTTATTCATATTGTAATTGATTATAACAGATCATTTCCTCTTAGATTTTTTTGTGCCAGTGTGCGAATTCTAGCACACCTAATTCCTCCAGCATTATTAATTTATCCTAGAGTGAGAAGAAAAGGGAATTGTTGCATGTTATGTATGAAATAGTTGCCAAACAACCAAGTTGACTGTTGTGGTTCACTGGTATGTTGTTGTTGGATATAAAAAAACTGAAAGACAAAGAAATGCCTGTGTGAAGCTCTGATGCTTTTCATCTTAAGAACCTATCGCGAGTTTGTACTGTGAATTTCTTTTTTTGCCAGAATTTATGATCATATATGTGGTATAAAGAGAGGGATGAGGTTGGAGACCCTGTCATGGGGGAGAGGGTGAGACAAGGCAGTTAAGGCCTAAGGGTGTCCAATTGTTTGGTCAAAACAGGAATTACCAACTGTTCAAGTTGAATAAAAATGACATATAGCTAATTTGCTTTTGATTTTAGTTTCTTTTACAATATCCGAAATCTTGGTTATTCAATTTATTCAGCAATGTAAAATCCAATGCAAGTAATAAAAATCATAGTTATATTTTTGTATATTACGGAGGAACGGACTGGGTATGCACTTGGTTAATCTATACAAATAAATAAAGCCTCGATCTCATAGAGGGAATATAGTTTTGGTTTGACGTCCAGCTAATTTTTCTCCTCAACTGTGTTATACTGTTCTTCCTGACTCTCTTGGTGAATCCATTGGTAAAAACCAGGATCATGTACACATTCAATCACTCGCCCCTCTCTTTTGATCTTTAAAATTCCCTTCCTTCTATTAATTCTCTTCTTGTAATTACATCCCATTTACATCCCATTTAAAATTCCCTTCCTTCTTGTAATTCTCTTCTGGAGAGGCAATTTCCAACTTTGTGATTGCAAATGATTCTCTTCTTGCAATTACATCCCATTTACAATGTCTGTACAGTTTCGAAATTCTAATATGTTGTTTGCTACCAAATGTTTACTTTTTTATTACTTAGCATTAGATATATTCCCGAGTGTACCCATTGGCTAGTCCAACTTTACTGATGTGGCGCACCAGGGTTGAGTTAGAGCATGTAAATGAGTTCTAACGAGAGTTTTGAACGAGTTAAGCTTATAATCGAGGGTTCAGTTAGCACCAACATCAGGAGAAGAAATTAACTCTTAGGCCTCAACATTGAGTTGAGCTGATTTATGCTTGGCTCAGCTTGCTCATATTTCAGCTCAGGCTGGCTAAGGCTCTTTTTGATACAGATGAGCTGAGCCAGGCTTGGTTTGTTTGGTATGGTCAAAGGCATCGCGAAAATCACTTGTTTCCAACGCTGAAGGTCTTCAACAAGGTATTCAGCTCATGAAGATGCATTTAATGAGCTGAGATACTCAGCGGAACTATAATATTACTTTACATTTCATTTGACAGTGTAAAATTGTTGAGTGGACAAGATTATTTATGTCGTTGGAGAACTCTAATAATCTTGTTTACTACATCTTGACATCCCTCTAATTTGGTTATGGAGGACTAATTATAGGAAGTCTCATGTCCAATATTTAGTCAATATTTGATTCTTATTACTCAAAATGCAAGGATTAAAACTTTTGGAAACTGGACCTAATGTTTAATTGGAAAGTGAACTGGCCATTTGGACACACCTAAAGGGAGTACCAGTGAGAGCGATGAGGGGGTTTGTAGTCATGAAATTCGTTTGACGGCTCAACAAATCATATTTTCCAATCAAATCAGTAGTTACAGCCTGAATCTTCATTGATCTAGAACCCCCCCAAGTCATGCTTGCCCTGAAAACGTCACAGTTTGGCTGGTTATCTGTCGCCAGTTTCATAGGAAAAACAAACTCTCTGACAAAAAGTACACATTGCTCTTTAATATATTGGTGCTGTTAGATGATGATAGTAATAAACCATTTAGAGATGGCTACTTCAAAGGAGAATGGTGGGGAAGATTGGAGAAGGTTCCAAATTTCTGCAACATGGATTGTGTTAAGGATATTAGTTTCAGATATTAAACCTAACAGGTATGTTCAATTTATACTAGTGTATGTCGAAGAGTCCATTAGAAAATTATAAGTATCTATTAATCTATTTTATGTCCATGCCACAGCAATTCACGAAGTTACATTTGGGCTTGGGCAATAAAGGGTCCATATAACATAATTGATAATTCTATGTGGTGATGTTCGGAGTTTGTTCCCAGATAGTACAAACAGTATCAGCATGTAAGAGAATATGAGAGTAATTTGCTAAGTCAGAGGGAAAATTTAACTCCTGGTAGGTCAGTCCTTAGCAGCAGTTTGGCTTTCCCTTACCCTTAATGACTTATCATGAGTTTGTTCAACTTCAGCAAAAGTAGAGTATCATCATGTGGTTTGCGCCTTCCCATTTGGTTTTCTCTTTAGATATTAAGTGCCTTGCCTCGAGTAGAGGCTTTTGTTAGCACACACTTCTTTCATATGAATCTATTATCATTTCAAAGACAAGCCCTTGGTATGTTTCCATTCCAAGGATGTGGAATCATAATCTGTAAGTGTATTGAGGTACCTCTGAATCATGGAGCAGTTTTGGGTTCAACTGGCAAAGAGCAGGAAGACCTTGAATTGAGATTTACTGCTTAAACAATAAATCAAAGTAGTAATTAAGAAGTACCCTATTGTGATTTCTACTCTTGCAACTGCTGTAAATCGTAATTACTTTTTAGATTTCACAATTGATCTGGGTTCGCTATCCTTTTCTTTTCTTAGTGCTGATTGATTTATTTTCTTTTCGAACTGAAGCGTTCGTAATTGGTGGTTGAAATCCTTGTCTAAAAAGTCCTGCCATCATCCTACAGGTCTTTAGCTCCTGGATGCACTTCTGTGCTGTGCGTATCTTTGCTGAGAGCATTTTGAGATACGGGTTGCCTCCATCATTTTTGGTAATTCATTTGAACCCTCCAATATTATGTTTTTCAACAACTCTTTTGTTGTATTTAGATTATTATCACTAATCATAACTTAAGGTCTGACATAAATTTTCAGTCTGTTGTTTTGGCACCCTCAATCAAAAGTGAGAAGAAAGTACGTTCCATTCTCGAGTCACTCTGCGACAGTTCAAACAGGTATGTGATAATGAATCCGATCGTAACCATATTTGACATAGACACCCTCCTAGATCTAGATGCACTAAAACACTATATGTGCAAGAGTTTTATGTGCTTGGGAATGAATGATTTTAAGTCCCTAATTTCCATGGTTCTCTCCCTGTAGTAAATAATGCCTTATTTGTTCTCCTTAAAAGAACTGGGTTTTTATAAGCATGTTATATTTTTCCCTGAACTCCAGCCCAAAGGAACCTGTTATGAAGCTTTTAACGTTTTAAAATTCTATTGCATGATCGTCAATGGAGTTTATAAAGCACATGATATTTTTCTACATGTTTCTAGACACCCACTTGTGGAATTACACTGGGTTTGTTGTTATTTGTTGTTGTTGTTTCCACCAAATAAGAACACACCTAACATGGATGCATTTAGGCTGACCATTACTGGTCCCGGATACATGCATCTTTACTTTAGGCTGAAAGTTTGTGATAACGGTGGTCTGAGTAAATTGTAAGAAAAGAACATGCATTTCTTCAGTTGCAATTGGCCACATCTATGTGGTCCTTGGAACTTACATGTTTTCCTGCTCAATCTTTGACTGACGTTTATTAAATGTTTCTATTAGCATGTTCCCTATTTATATTGTTTTTAAATTGAATTGCAGCAATTTCTGGAAAGCTGATGATGAAGGAGGAATGGCTGGTTTTGGAGGTGACACAGAGGCTCATCCTTACGTCTCCTTCACCATAAATCTTGTTTGAGTTCGAGGAATGACTTTGTCTGTCCATTGCATTGGTTTGATTATAGTTGCTATCATCAATAAGGGCAGGTTGCGCACTTGTACTATATAGAGGATTGTCCAATTATTATTTTTTCAATATTATATGTTTATTGTAAACATATTTATTTTTATTACCTTATCCTGCCTCCTTTATAGGGGTTGATTGTATTCCAACTCTTGCTGAAAAATTTAAAGATATTTTGCTACGTATTGGAAATCTTTTTCCCAATTGAGAAACTAAATGTGATTTGTTCTCGATTTAAGCCTGTATATCTCATCATTTGTTTCTTTAAATGTGATGCATTTTCTCTCTTAAGCTAAGCTACCTTGATCTTTGTTAGTCAAAGCAAGACCTAAAGTTTAGAGAACGATGCACACACAATTGCCAAAACGACTACAATGATTACTCAAATCGTAAATTTATCTAGTTTTACGTTGGATACTTTACATATCAATGTGAGCATTGAGCAAACTTGCTCAGAGTTAATTGCCATGATAACTGATTACAATATATTATTTTTCTGATCATTGTGAAACTTTTAAGTTGTACCCCAATGAAAATGAGCAGATATGTTAAACAATGAGGCAGGAAATGGGCAAGTTCTGCAAGAACTGAAACCAAAAGAGCACACAGTTGCAGCGATACTTAAATGCTTTTGTAAAGTAACTGCCAAATTAGACCCTTCTCTTCCACCCTACGTATGGAACCTTTCTGTTTGGTTAACGGATTAAATTATTTCGAGATTATAATCCTTCCCACGACTAAGACTTGGGATAAAATTTATACTATATTTGGTTGATGGTATAAATTAATTATGAAATATCTCACCTTATCCGATGTACTAAACGACCAGCAATGGTGTAGTAGGGTATATGGTCCTGGCTAGCTAGTTGGGATAAGGATGTATATCATATAAGGCTGTAGTTGAAATAGATGTTAGAGGGCCTTCTCAGGTATGTCTAAAGTCTAAACTCCAAAAAACTTGGGTTTGGTTCATAGCTCCTCAATGTATCTGTTTGAGTGTAGCCCTGTAATCCAACAAAAATAATGACCCACATTCACCATTAATTAACAATGGCCCTCTTATACATATTGTTACAAATTTACATGTTGGTTCTGTCAAGTTAGTTAGCTAGTCGGCAAATGATGAATAATCTTTTGGTTGGATATCTCACGTTCTTATTAAAGTTTACAGTTCCCTTTTGTGTCAATAATGCACAACAAAAACCCTAAATACTCGCAATGTGTCATTAAGAGTTTGTTCACATAGGCATCAGACAGTTTATGCAAAGAAACAAAAACAAACAGCTAGATGCTTTCCAACTAGTTGCCAAATTGGATAATTGTGTGTCGCCTTCATCTACGCATATATACAAATTTGTGATTTGATGTCAATTTACTCGACGATTCAACCTTTAAGGTTCTTATCGCCATATTGAACCCATTGATGTTACATATTTAAACTAGACATCCAAAGACACTGAACAATAATTACCCGAAAAATCACGATGGTCAAATGGAGAAAGAGGGAGTTGGTCCCATTTTATGATTTTTTTATTTTTTACTCTTTACTATATAGTATATGAAAGTCAGTTCAAAGAAGGTGTAATAAATATATGAAAGAGGCAAGTCTCTGCTGAATAGTTTACCTTAGCATAAATGCCCATGATAAATAATAATTGAGTATGTATGTGTGGTCCTATTAGCCACGGTTCAGGTTCTTCACATTCTTAGAACCAGGCCACTCACATTAGCCCATCTCACATTTGGGAAAAGAATAACTTGAAAACCCTTTTCATCAATACCTATAAGTATCAAAAAAGTGTTTACCTGTTTGAAATTGATTTCATAAATAAGCGATACGTATTTAGATAAATGTGTTAGAACTGATAATAAGCAATTACTATGTGTGATCAACAACTTTTTCTATTAAAATATTTACGAAAACATGAATTGAAACTATGTTTACATTAAAAAAAAAGAATGACAAAAATATGATAGCGAGATAATTAAAAGTTTATGTTTTAGGAAGGTTATAAAAGACATTCAAGACAAAATCTCTAAGTGTTTGATCAAACCAAGATTACTTAATTATAAGCTGCAATTCCCCAATCCTCACATGACAAAAGGGGACAAGCACTTGTTGTTAGCTAAATGTGTAGATAAGTTAGTTTTATCAGCGTATAAGTTTTAAGTCAAACAACATCTATATTTATTTGTACAAATTTTGTAAATTTAATTTAAAGAAGTGTTTGTTTATCAAACTAGTCTTTAAGAGTTGGAAAATAATGCTTGGCGTTAAAAATACAATTTAATAATTAATAAAAATGTTATATTGATATCTGTATAGCAAGGAGCACTTAATTAAGGTTTATGATTTCATAAATATTATTTATTTTTTAAAGTAAAATATAAATATTAGACCTAATTAGCAATAAATTTGAAAGGGATACCTTATAATAACTAAGAGACATGCCACCATATTCTTATTATTTAAAAAATCAATGTCATCTTGAGCCTCCATGCTTCCCCACCCCCCTCCTGGGGTCCCAAACTAAGAGAAAAATATAACAGAAAGCTGAGGGGACAAGGCAAATAATAGCAAATAAGCAATGCCAATATGCCATACAGGGCTTGCTTAGTTGCTTCACACAAGGCCAAATTATAGGAGCTTAATGTGGGACCTTCTTCCCATAGGGTTTTAGCCCAAATCTCTTTCAACGCGGTGAAAAAATCAATTCATGAAAATATAATTCTCTGTAGGTCAATGAACCGTACATTAATCCATTTTAGTCAATTTGTAAAGTTAAAAATTGGATGGATTTGGACTAAATTGCAATACTAATGGTTTGTTTTTTTTTTGGTTACAATATGTTATTTATAATCATAATAATGATTTTTTATTAGATAATAACCAAATTGTATATTTATATATAATTGATGAGAGTTTGACAAATTGGGTCATCTCATTACTAACCTTAGAATGGATTAAATGATATGCATATTCACTAACTCAACATGTGACTCATTGCTTAAACTAATTCATGTTGTTTAGCCCAATCCTCTTTTCAATTCACTTCAGTGACATATCTAATCATGAGTTTACGTGTTTGGTAGAATTTAGTATTTTTGAAGTTGAATTCTTATTTTCTTATATATAAATGTGAAAATATGTATAGTGTTAAGTGCTTTTTTTGTTGTGATTTATTTGTCTATTTTAATTTCTAATATAAGAAATAAAAATAAAATAAAAAAAATTAAGCCAAAGATGTATAGAATATATGAAAATATACTTTAATTTTGTGTAAACATGAAACATATAATTATACAAAGAGTTATCGGGAAAGGGAGATTTTTTTTATAAAAAGATAGAATAAAATAAAAATAAAATAAATAAATTAAAACGACGATAGTGTTATTATGGAATTAAGTTTTGTATTTGTGCACGTTGATTGTTGTGTCAATTAACAACTTCAATTCACTTAATATGTTGTTCGTTAGAATGTATAACTTTTCACGTTTAATTAGAATTGAAGTCACACCATCACCTATATCGTGTAATTTTAAATTAGATTTAATATTATAGTAGTATGAAATTGGGTCTTAGACCCAACTCAAATCCCAAAAGTTAGCTCAAAGAAAGAATAATTGTTCGAGCCATATAAGGAATTCACTCATCTCATTCATGACCATCAAAGCAAAACTTTTATCATTTTCTAATATTTAGATAGGACTATAACATACTAATATATTGAACGTTTGAAAAATGAACTTACTAATATTATGTGCGTATAATATAGGTAAGACCAAATATTAGTCATGATAATTTCAACTTTTTTTGAATATTCGAAATTTCAATATCTAATCTGAAATCTATTTTATGATTCAAAAATACAAACTAAATATCAAAAATATTAAATTTTTGATTGGCCCAAACGATATCGACCCGTAGGTGTCTGTGTTTAAGTCAGAACCGACCCACCTGCTTGATAATGAGGTGCATGTCAAACTGTATCCTTCAATCCTTATCGCACTTCTCTCCACCGAAACATTTTATTTTTATTTTTATTTATTTGTTTTACTATCGTTTTTGTCTGTTTAAAAGAAAATACTTATCTTTTTTGTTTGTTAATTTCATAATATGCTTAATATCAAAACATTAAGTTCTATTTTGATATATTTTACATGTTTTGATTTAAAGATTGTGAATTTTTTTTTTTATTTTGATAGATAAAAGTCAGATAAATAAATTAAAATAAGATCGATATTAATGTAAGAAAATTTGAACACTTCGACCCCACTATGTTCTTCCTGATGTTCCCTACAATTATTTACATATTTTTAGTGGAACGTGGGTTTTTATTTATAATTTTGAGACTAGTATGGCTAGAAATTACAATTTCAAGAAATTTTCACAATCTTTTAATTACTAGACTAGACAATTAATCTGTATACAGAGTTGTTAATGCTTATAGATATATATATTAAATTAAAATTTAATCTCTCTATATAATATAATTTTTCAACGAAAAGAATAATCTTCGAAGAAAAGTTAAGTACACCCCCACATCTTAATTAAGAGAGACGTAAACTTTTTTAATTGTAATTGTCTAGTATATTGAGATTGGAGAGGGCACTATAGCCTTTGAGAATTGCAATACAATTAAATTTGCTTTTAGCTATTCTACCACTCACTATTTATCAAATTAAAAAACATTTAAATACCTAGTTACTCTTAGTTAACTTGATTAAGTAAATTATTGAGTACAAATTTAATACGTAAAATATTTTCCTTTTAATAAATAATTATAAAATAAAAAAAAAAGTGAAGGAATGTGTAATTTTGAGTCAAATAGGAGAAGAAAAAAGGTCCAAGTGGAAAGTGACAAGATAAATGAAAAGTGACAAAGAGGGATGGAGAGCTCATTGCCAAAACTTGGTACCCCACAAAATTATAGTATTAAGGTGCATATACACGACAATTCCTAATCTACAAAAATCTCTATTTTCGAGCATTGGTCTAGTGGTTAAACATAGGTAAAATTTATAGTATCGAGTTTAAATATCAATTTTATATATATATATATATATTATATATATATATATATATATATTATGTATTTAAATTTATAATTTATTTTATTTAATTTTTATTAATTATTACGTGTTTTACTTCATTAAATTACGTAATAATAAAAGTTACATTAAATTAATGTATACATTCGATACAGATAAATTTTTTCTATTAAATATATTCTTTTACTATAATTTAAGGTTCGAGTCACGTTCAAAAAGTAATGAGAATATCTGATTAATGAAAAAGAATGTTATAAGTAATCATGACACAATTTAAATTCCTCTATTATTAATTAATTGTCTTGAAAATTAATGTTTAGAGACTTTGGGAATGAAGAAAAAAAATGAAAAGGATTAAAAAATGTTCTTAAATTATGCTATTGGAATAAAAATGCCTCCGTTTAGAGTTTGATTCAAAAATAATTTTGTCGTCAATATTTTAATTTAAAAATATCCTTATTGTTATTTAATGGGTCAAAAATATTCGTTTTTCAAATAAATAGATTGTTTATTTCCATTTTAAACATTTTTTAATGATATTTTTTTAAATTAACAAATGTTTATCTTACTTCAATTCAAAAAATAAAATTAAAAATGAAAATATTTCTCATTTTATTATAATTATTTTTTATCATTATATAAATATAAATTAATGATGGATATACTATGATCTTATATATATGGCATATATCATCTTTTGAAAGAGTAAATGAAGTTACTCTATTTTAATTGACAAATTGAGATTATGAAGAAAAAAGATATTCTTATATTTTTATTTGTTAAAGAGATTTTAAAAGAAAGAAAACAAGAGCACGATTCTTTAATAATAATTTAATTGAGAAAAATATATATTTTAAAAAGAAAAAAATAACATATGATTCAGAAAATGGCATTTTCAAACCATTTAGTAACTATAGAGGATACTTTTATTCCTTTCACATAGTTTGAGGGTATTTTTTATCTTTTTTTTAAAATAAAAAAATCCTCGAAACCATCGCCTAATATAGGCCTTGCTCAAATTTAATTTTTTTTCTGGGTTAAATACAATACTTGATAACAAGCGAAAACTGAAAAATAATAATCTTCATTTTCCTCAAAAATCAAAACCTACTTTATACACATATTTTCTCTATTACTTAATATATAATATATACTCTTATATTAACACCTAGTATATTTGTATATTTTCTCTTTTATCTAGTAAATGTTTTGTTTTTTCGCCCCATATATTTTTGGATAAATTTCTAGGTAAAGTATTTCTGGAAATGGTTACTTGAACATGTTTTTTGAGACAAAAGAATCGAATTTCTTCTGAAGATTTTTTTAAAAAACGAAATCGCAAAAATAAAATAAAATATATAAACACGTTTTGGCTATTTTTTTTTGTGTGTGTGGGTGTGGGGGCATACATAATTAGTACGTACTATTTACTATATTTAGTTGCGAAAAGCAGACATATCACAAATTCACAATCTTATGATCCGTCATGTCACGCGTGCAAGAAGCACAGTTGCTATAAAAACCAATTATTCTATTTTTCGATTTCTGATTACTTTTGTAACGATATTTTAAATTTTTAAATTTTATTGCTATTATATATTTTTCTAGCAAATATATAGTATCTCTAAAAACTCTAAAAACATTAACATGGAAATTTTGAGACTGTGATAAATACGTAATATACATATAGCACATATTTTAGGGTGTTGAGTCCCCATATATATAAAACATACACTTATATATATACTTTTCACAATATAGTTGGCTTCTATGCAATTGATGTGTACATAAAATTTGAAAGTATATACATTGAATTCAGTTGCTAATTATGCGATTTCAATTGAATTAAATTAATACAACAAATTTTACTATGTTTTGATAGGAAAATGATGCTACATTGCCCTACTAAAACTAATATATTTCTAATTTTTTTTTTAATAGCATTTTTAGATTCAACTAATTTAAGTTTATTTAAGAAAAATTACTTTTAAAAAGTAAGTTAATGGTCCTACCAATGATAGCTCTATGACACAATGTATGTCTGTGACTTAATGGAATAGAGGTTAAGGTTTGGTTACTTCAACATTACTTATCCTTCTATTTATTATATATTATATCAATCAATCTAATCTGAACTTTAACGATCCAAAAATTCTACATTTTTCGGAAAAAAAAATTGTGTTAGCTAAAGAGAAGGGGATATGACGAAAGAAGTCCTAGTACGTGGAATCGAACTTTAACTAACAAAATAAAAATTTCGACTAAACAACTAAATAAACTGCTATGGTTTTCGAATCTTTCTTAATTTGTTATACTTTTGAAATTCTAAAGGTAATTCACTTGCCAAAATAGGTTAAAAAGATAAAAGGGAAACAAAAGTAGGCATTCATGAATGTGATCTTGGTCATATATGGACAAGGTATCACATATGACCATTCATTAAATTACATGTTATGTATTAACGTCTAGCCACCCTTTTGGACTTACTATGAGATTATGACAACCTCACATTACTGTCCTTTTCTTTTTGACCATAAAATTTTGGAAAAGAAAACAATAACATGAAGTGAAGTAAAGGAAAAAGATAAAAGAGATTCATGTGATGTGAGGTTTAGCTAAGAAAACTTGTGGACTATTAATTCGCTAATTATAAATGAAAGTATTATATGCTCAAAAGTTTAAGGAAAAATATTGTTAAGTTTGGTTTTGATATTTGTGATACGATAAACTATATATATATATATATATAATATATATATATATATATATATATATATATCTTTAAATTTTTACTTTTTAGAAAAAAATTCAATTATATCATACTAAATTTTATACATGTAAAAATATCGAAAGAAAGTACCAGTAATGGATTCCTTTGGTATCACACAAAAGGATATTTCAATTGTTACCTTGATTATTCATTCTCATTTTATCTTTATTATTATTTACTTTATCATTTTATAACGATTTTATCTTATAGTATATTTCTCTTACATGATTTATATTTATCTTTTAAATTGTTAATATATATATTATGTAATAATGAAAAACTATGTAATCTATTCAAAACATAATGATTAGCATTCATTAAAACAATACTATATAATATAACAAAATTCAATATATTAATCGAATCAATACGTAATAATAGTCCAAAATCAAATTATTATAATAGGATAAACAAGCCCTGCAATAAATATATTAAAATTAATTTTAACTTTGATATAAATAACATGAAAAAAAACATTAAAAAACAAAGAAGAGTGAACAGAGTTGCACTGAAAAATGAAGATCAAGAAGCCTCGATTGCATGAAAAAGTTGGAGAATTATTATTTATTTTTTAGACGTGGCAATTCTAGAAACTCAATGATTGAAAACCTGGCGTTGTTACAACGCCACGTATACATATCAACAAGTAAACTTTTTGAATGAAAAAGTTGTTGACATGGCATGCCAAATATCCAAGAGTTAATATTATATTATCATTTTGCCTTTTTTTTAGTAAGAAAATGATATGGCTGAAATGAAACAATTTGATTGATTATAGGGAAAAGACTCAAATATGCCATCGAACTTTTTAAAAAGGCTTATTTATGCCATCCGTTAAAAGTTTGGCTTATCCATGTCACTACCGTTTAACAAAAGGCTCATTCATGTCATTTTTTTTAACGGTGGTTTTTACAAAACCACTTTTGACACGTATCAGTTTAAAATTCGTCCATGTCATTTTTATTTATAATAAAAAATTAAAAATCCGAAAAATTATTAAATAAAAAACCCTATATGTACACCCAAATTATTATATTTTAAATTACTTTTATTATATTTGGCGTAAATGAAGATTTTAAAGTTCGATGACTATTTAGCTGCTAATTATTTTTAAAAAAAGTTATTTAATGTAGGTGATTTTTTTACAAAAATAATCAAAATCAACATTTTTACAAAAAAAAAAAAATTCTTTTAAATAAAAAAATCTGCTTCTAGAAATTTTTTCTTTATAAAAATATCATCGCCAATTATTTTTAAAAAAAGTCATATTAAATATTGGTGAATTTTTTTATTTTGATCAAAATAAAAATCTCATTACAATTTTAAGTGTTTTTTTATTTAAAATCACTGCAATTGCAGCATATGTATATTAAGAATTTTTTTTCTTGGCTGTTACTTTCTTGATTTTTTAAAATTAAAGATCGCAACTTGGTGGAATTTTTTTTATAAAAAATCAGTGACAATTTTTGTAAAAAAATCGTTGAATTATTTTTAAAAAAAACTTCATCAACATTTAATATGATTTACTTAAAAAAAATTGGCAGCGATAATTTAAGTAAAATTTGTTAACTAAAGTAGCTGCCAAGATTTAAAAAGAAAAAAGAAAAGAAATTCACATAAATCGCTTTCTTTGCAGCGATTTTTTAATTTGGTTGGGTTTTTTATTTAATAATTTTTCAGATTTTTGATTTTTTTATTATAAATAAAAATGACGTGGACGAATTTTAATCTGACACGTGTAAAAAAAGTGGTTTTGTAAAACCACCGTTAAAAAAAATGCATGAATAAACCTTTTTTTAAACGGTAGTGGCATGGATGAGCCAAACTTTTAACGGATGGCATAAATGAACCTTTTTTGAAAGTTCGATGGCATATTTGAGCCTTTTCCCTTGATTATAAATGACTTTTATTTTTATAAAATAACAAATTGAAATGATGCAATTGTGCTGGTAAATAGAAGGGCCCACTAATTGAGTTTGAAAATTGTCCAACAATTGATTAACTTTCGAAGCTAATAGTTATTAATACTCTACTATTTTAAAACCAATCGATTAAGAAAATAATTCCAGAATCCATCTGGAAAGTCAGCAATTATTGATTTTAAAAAGAAATTCTTTAGAACTAACATTTTCTTTTAAACCCTGATTCAGATTAATCATATCATTTTTTTTTTGCACGTGTAGGATATATAGCACTTGTAATGCTATAGTAATTAGTAAAGGAAAAATAACTGATTTTTTTCATCTATTAATTAAATTATATTAAAATTAAAAGAGTAAAAATATTTTTTCTAAAAAAAAAATTAATATAAGTAAAATACTATTCTGACTAAAAGAATTTTTGCTTAGAAGCCAAGTATGTGATTAAACAATCATAAGAACCGGTAGGAAGTTCTTCAAAGTACAACATAATTTTGTATTAAATATTTGGAGTTAAATTGGAAGATTCAAGTTATTTCTTAAAAAAAAAAATATAGATATAAAAGCAATCTCCATGGTATTTTGCTTCAAGTTTTCGTTGTATTAAATTACTTTTGATTTGTCGTGCACTATAACAAATAACTTTTAACGACATTAAATATTGACATAAAAAAAGAGTGCTAAAATTTTTATCGACACTAGTTAAGTGTCATTAGAATCAATATCGCTGAAGGCTTAAGAGACATATACAAAGAATGTCATTGCCGTTAAAAATACATATTTAATGGTAATTAAAAATTAATTACCGCTAATAATTATTTTTGTTATAGTGATATTTTTTTTTAAAAAAAAAATACTCTGTTATGATTATTTTTACTTTTGAAATTCTATTTTTCATACTTGCTCTAAATTATATTTTTTTTTAAAAAAAAAGTTAAAAGGATCATAAAAAACAATCGATAAGATCTATGATTTCATTTTGTAATGTTGTTGAACTCCCACCCCACCCCCACCGACCCCACCCACCCAAAAAGGGTAAATATTTCCCAAAATTAAGTGAATGATTTTGCTTAGTTAAAAGCTAGAAAAAAGGGGGGGAAATTGTGGTAATAAAGATTGACAAAGCACCAACAAATTTAAGCATAATTTATTAAAGCTATGTACGAAAATTAATTGCCGACAATGTAAGAAAACGACCAAATAATTTGCTTTTTTAAAAAAATTAGTGCAAGTAATATTGACCAAGGAATTGAAGAAATGAATTTTAAAATTTTTATTAAAGTAATTAGGACAATATATTTGGCAGGAAATGACAATGTGAAAAGCTAACTAATTATTATTGGTGACAAAGCAGAAACTGTCTGATTGAAACAATTTGTAATTTTAGGATCACATAACCTCAAACTTGCCAACCTTATTCATCATTATCGTTTCCTTAATTTTGCTTTTTGCCTTTTTTTTTTTGGATTTTTCTTCTTTTCGTTTGTGTCTAAATAGATTCATGTGAGAGATAATATTGAGTGAGCATTTATAACTTTTTTAAAAAAAACTATAAAAATGCTAGGTGTTGATGCATTGTGAGTTCAAGCAAAGAATTATTAAAAGCACTTGCTATAATCAAATAGCTTTTGTATTAAAGTAAAACTAATAACAACATATTTCATAATTAGGAATCATTGAAGATACGATTTAAAGAGGCTTGAATAAAAGAAATTATTTTCAATAAATGATTAATTAAAATAACGACGACTATATAATAAGATGAATAATGATAAAACTAAAAGAACATAAATAGAATTTACTTTGGACAGGATCGGACATGCACATAATGTTACGTAAAGAAATATTTTCTAATTTAACTTATGAATTGAAATACATACATGTAAGACCAAACCTCTTCATTCAATGGGCCCTTAAAGTATAATAAAACTACCAAATTGAGTTTGGTATCGATCATTTTAGAGTCTAAATACATATAGTAAGACATTCATGTTTAATAGGCATATCTAAATAGAACTTGATGAATTTTCAACATAAATGAAGATAAATCCATATAACTAAACGACCCTTAATTAAATCAGTTGATTTAACTTCACATGATTATTAATTTTGTCGTTGTGGGGACTATTTGGGAGACAAATTGATGAGTTGGGAGGGGGCATATGTGTCAAAGCAATTAATTACTCTTTCGTCCCAGAATTAGATAAAATTAATTTTTATTTTTATCTAATCTTTAGTATTAATTGTTTTTGAAATATGTCACTAACTATGAAATGTTATATTGAGATTTAAGAGAGTTTTGTCGTTTAAAGTGTCATTCGCGCAGGCAATCGGGTCAAATCGAGTCAAAAAGGTTTTGATGATTCAAAGTTCATATTAAGAAATTGAGGGTAAGGGGAAGTGGGAGTTAAATTAGGTCTTAGGCCTAACTCACATCCTAAAAGTTAGCTCAAAGAGAGGAGGATTGGGAAAGCCTTATAAGGAGTCCACCCATCTCATTAACCGATTTGTCATTCTTTAATAAAGGGGGCAGCCCTCGATCCGATCATCCGATTCGCTCCACCAGACAGGCATAATTTTGTAGTTAAATTAAAGTAACTTTGTCACTTTCGTGTACCTATAGTTTTTATTTAAATACAAATGAAAAGTAAATTTAGCTAATTTTTGAAAGAATTAAATGTATTTTTACTATAAATAATTAGAGACACCAGAAATAGTTTAATCAGAACACCATCCATAGATGGCAAGACAATGTTTTTTGATAAACAGTATTATATCAAAATTGCATTTAATAAATTAGCTTAGTAAGAGGGACATCATTCATTCCAGCAGGTTCGATATGTCCACTTTTTAGCCAATTGGGACATAAAGATCGATATATATATTATAACATATTTCTATAATAATTTATTGTGAAGTCTACACTAAATTTGGTTGGGAGGGTGGGGATAACCTCTTTTCTGATTAGTCATGTCTTGTTCTTTTGGCAAAATTGATGGAAATTTTAATGGAAATTTGCCATCAGACTGAGGGACAAGATAGGCAAAGAAGCCAAGCAAGGTGTCAAGTCTTAAATAAAAGCTTCTTTGCTAACTGGCTACTATTACTAGATAGATCACCATCTTCAAATTTGAGTTTTAAAAATAAAAAAAAATTCTTGATAGAGAATGTTGCTTCTCTCATGAATGGCCTTACTTGATGCGAATCGTGAATAATCAAACCATCAAGTTTCAAACGTCAAGTTTGTGAATAATGTATGAGGCTCTTTTCTATTTCATTATCAATAATAAAGCAACATAAAAAGAACGATATATGGAGCATTAGAGTGTGATGTTTAAAAATAATTGGAGTCCTCTAATTGTATGTATGTGACACTTCTTTAAGTTGTTAAAAGAGGATTAAAATTCACAAATCAAGAGAATTAGAAAGAGATTATAATTAAATGGGACTTATCATTGGATGAATATTATAACAAGTTAAAGATTTCCAAATCTCTTATTGGCATGTAGGTAGTAATTAGTAGGGATAAAATAAAGTTATGACTGTTCCAACACGTGGCTCTAAACTCCTGTATGTCTCCTTCAGACCAAAAAAATCACATGGAAAGGTTTTTATAATTGACAACAAATCACTTGTAAATAGTGTTTAAGTTGGTAGTACCTTCTTTTTTTAACCTCCTAGCTTATTTTTCATGGTTGCTTTAATTCCCCTAATGATTGTTTAAGTGAATATAGATCTGATCCTAATCATTGTTTAAGAGAATACTTTTGATCCACTATCATTTCATAATTATTAATTAAGTGCTCCTTTCCATGTCATTTTACTTTGTCCTAATAGTATAAAAAAATGCTTAATTTTTATTGGTCTATTTTAGTATATCAAGGGAATGGTATTAACAAGATTAGAATCCCAAAGCATAATTAAATAATACTCCCTCTTCACTTTTACTCGTCACTTATTCTTAAAATAAATTTTCATTTATGTTTATAATTTTTAACGTATTAAAAATAATAATAATCTCTTTTTCATATTTTACCCTTACCAATAAATACTTAATTTTCAATATATCATTTAATAGGGGATAGTCTGGTAAATACATATATCGATAATTATTTTTTTAATGGTATGCCAAGTTAAAGTGAACGGTGGAAGTACTAATTTAGTTAAATGCAGTCAAAGTGTGACAACTAAAAATGAATGAAGAAATTATTAATTTAGTAAAATACATACTTCCCGTCCAACAATAATTGTTCACTATATCAAAAATAGTTATCAAACAATACTTGTTCAATTTAAAAAATCAAAAAATAATTACAGCAGACATAGCAAGTAACAACGGACAACTAGTGTGAAATAGAAGTATTTTATTGTAAATCTAAAAGAATATTTGTAAAATAAAATGAAACGGAGAACGCATAAATATATATAGAGAAAGAGAGATATAGTAAGAGTAATTAAGTGATCAAGGTAACAGGTTGGTCCTAGCTAGGTGTTTCTGGAATATTGACTATATCATATATGGAGATGCATGCACTAATATAATTAGTAGGGTTAAAGTCAGAGTATATGCTTTTTCCCTCCAGATCAAGATGGGATGCAGTCTTGTCAATATTATTTCATTGTTCTGAAAATAAATATATACAGTAAGAAAAAATTAGTGGGATTTATCTGTCCTTACTCCTTAATCTCAATTAGAAAATATTTATTTAAAAACTTAATATAGTTCTAAATGAATCATAATAAATTCATAAAAGGTAAGTCAATTATTTTACTTATTTTTAAATAAGAAAATACAATATACATTTTTTTGGACACACAGAG
This sequence comes from Solanum peruvianum, assembly GCA_027705065.1. Classification (NCBI taxonomy): domain Eukaryota; kingdom Viridiplantae; phylum Streptophyta; class Magnoliopsida; order Solanales; family Solanaceae; genus Solanum; species Solanum peruvianum. The sequence goes on from JAKWJD010001757.1 coordinate 53,377,274, forward strand.
AGAGTATATATGATATACATAAATTGGTATAAATGGAGTAGTCTGTTTTTTTACTTATACGGTTACGTTTCATTTTACACGATACTATATATTTATTTTTTGTTAGTCTGGTCAAAATTGAAAACCTTATTCATATGTAAGTAAATTTTATGTACCAACTTTTACACCATGAGATAATTTTAAAGGTAAATAAAATAACTTGGTCAAATAATATTAATTGTTTTACCTGTTTAATGAAGTACTAGTATTTTACAGAAGAGTATATACTAGTAACAATATTAAAAGGAACATTGAACCCTAATATGGACTTCAAACACAAGGGGAAACAAAAAAAAAAAAGGTTTGGATCTTACTTTTCACTCTTTAAATCATACAAAAATGACATGTAATAAAGTTGTTTTTAAATGGGTCATAATGTGCTCTATCCTATGCCTTAAAATTTAAATTGGTGAGAAAAAAAAAAATTCACAACAATTCAATCATAAATGCATAGTAACTAAATTGTTTTGTGAATAATAAATTTTGCCACTGCAATAGTACTAGTACTAGAAAAAACAGTAATAATTTGACCAAGTGTTTTCTCCAAGATGAAAGGCACAGTAGATCCGTTAAGATAGAGCTATCCTAGCCAGGGTTAATGTTAGCCTAACACACAAAGATTCCATAGTACAACCCTAGATATGAAAACAACTATCTCTTGTGCTCACCAATCATCTCAATCCCAAAGCAACACATTAAATACTACTATTGCTACTACAAATGTAAACATATCCAATTGTAGGGTATACAAAGTAACATGTTGGTTAAAAAAGTATATTTTTTTTTATTTATAAAGTCAATATTAGTAATTGTTTATGTTTTGAATTGTTTTAGTGAAATATTTTGTCTCCGTCAATGATCGTAATAAAACAAAAAAATAAAAATAACATTATTTTAATTAAAATTCGCATCGAAAAATTTCACATGAAATAAGATGTCCCCAATTTACTCAGAAAAATGCAAACAGAAGACGTTTGATAATACTAGAAGAAGGTGGTAATACAAAGCAACAATCATATTATCATAACTAAGTACACATGGTAATAATACAACAAGAAAGATGTAAAAAAAAAAATTACATTTTTTTCTCTAATCTAGCTAAGCTAGGGTTTTAACCACCCACCCACCACCATCATCACATGGCTCTAGGAATTCAATAGATTTTTAGTAATTATACAAGTCAAATATTCAAAAATATGTCTCAAATAATTCTGCCTGCAGCTAGCTGATGACTTCTAAGTACTCTTTTGGCTTCCACTCATTTACTTCCAAGCCTTGATAATAGGGTGATTTTACAATATAATCCTCCATGCACAAGTTATTATATACTAGAGGCTTAGCTAGTTATAGTCAGGTTTAATGGATCTCCCTGCACAAATTAATAAAAATAATTATCAGCTTTAATTATTATTTCTAGATAATTTAAAATGTTTTGTGATTTTTTTAAAAATATATTTTTAGCACTTGATAGATAGCTCACCAAATGTAGTGTAGGGCAGGACAGTAGGGGCCTGGTGTTATATTAATGGAAAGAACAAAAGTTGTTGCTAAATCCAGACTGATTTATTATTTTTTGTGTTTGCTCATCTGCACCCCATAAGAGCTGTCCAATACCCTGAAATAAAAAAATATTACTTTTCCATGTTAGAAAATTTCACATCATGTATATTACCTACCTTTATACTATTTATCAATCATATCCTACAGTATTTTTTCTATGTACCGCGACGTTTATAAGGTAATTACATGTAAATCTTCGATAACCTGATAAAAATAATAACTAACTAACCTTAGTAATAGTGTGTCATCAAAATGTTTGATATCAATTCCATCATTATTAGGTGTTTGTCTATGTGTGATTATGAATAGATAATGACTACAAGTAGATTCAATGAATATGTAATACCTGAGGAATAGAATTAGGGAAATGGGCTTGTTGAAACATGAGTGATGTTGAATTATCCAAAAATTGATAGCCACTATTAGTGTTAGCAATAACTTCAGCTGCCTGTGATGTAGTAGTTGTGCTACCTTGCTGAATATTTGCCATTTGTGTCTCCAAGCCACTTAAACTCTGAAAAAGAAAATCATAAAAAATGAATTGAATTAATGATAAAGTCGAAATTTGAAAAAAATCAAGTTCTGAATATATAATTAAACGCTAGCTTACCTGGTCATCAGGTTTGACCATGAGTGCATCTAAGTCCATTCCAAAGTCATAGTACATTGGATTCAAAGAAGTAAGTTTCATTGAGAGAAACTGAAACATGAGAAACACATTATATAATTAGTATTAGTATTTTATAATTATACAAGTTAAAATATAAAGGAAATTGTTAATTGATTGTTCTCTTGTTTAATACCTCAACTTGGTTTTGCAAAGATTGGACATAATTAATTATCTCATCCAACATAAGGGCCTTTCCAGTTACCTGATCTCATTCAAGTCACATGAAAATTGTCAGAAGAATTATAATTTAAAAGATTTTTAAATACTAATTTCTTGAAAAAGTGCCTTTCAATTGTACTACATGGAAAGACAAATAAAAGACAAATTTTTTTTTCTGAATTAACTTTGTCATTTACCTTGTCACAACCAGGAACAAGAGATTGCAATATCTTCATCCTTTCACTTATTTTCTCTCTCCTCACCTGAAATCATATCACAAGCTAAACAGTAAAAAAAACTGTTCCACAACAATAATAGGTTTACCGGACACCGACAATTATGATGGAGTGGTAAATATCAAATTAATTATCCATCCATTTTTGGTAAGAAGCATTTAGTTCGTATGTGTTATTTTTCAACGTGAATTCAGATTTAGTTATCTCAATTTTCACACCACATTATAAATTTTAGTATCCGTTCCATTTCTATTTATGACTTATTTTTCTTTTTAGTTAGTGTTTTTAAAATGACGCATAATTATATTAAATAACAATTTAACTTCATTTTTTTTATCATTAATGAAATAATGTATAATCACACAAATAATATTTAATACTCCGTATTAAATCGAACCGAGGGACCAATAGTTAAAAGGGGCAAAAAGTAGAATTATACCCTTTCAGCAAGACTATGGCTATCAGTTGCCTGGCCCCTTCTTGCTCTAACATGAATGTACCCTGTTGGTGCTTCTTCATTAGCTTTCTTTTCATCTTTGGCTACTAACTTGCTGTTAATTTTCTTCTTTTTCCCATTATCACCCTGTTTCTCATTCTAATAATAATTAAAAAAAAACAAAAAAACAGAGTAATCATTAATCCCAATTCCAAGAAAATGAATAATTTACAGAACAGAAATGGAAAATTCCAAATTACCTTAGAATGAGCAGAAGTCATAGAAGAAGACCCTTCACTAGATTTTCTTTTCTTATCCAAAGGACTAACATTAGCCTTATTATTATTAATTCCACTTTCAATTTTATCAGTAACAGAGGAAGCATCCATATCTAAGCTTATACTGCTGCTACTTTTAGGGTCAAGGCAAAAGCTATTTTCATGAGAAATTAAATTGGAAGGGAATTCTTGTTGGTAAAATTGTTGTACTATACAAGAATTGTTTGGTTCCTCAAAAAAGCCAGACATTTTAATAGGAGAAGTTGGCAAAAATACTGAATCAAGAAGAAAAGGGTTATTGTGTTGTAATTGGTGAGATGAAAAAGCAGCCATCTTTTTTTTCTTTTTTTGTTTAGTTTTGTGATTTGCTTTGGAATTCTCAATGAAAAAAAAAAACAGAGGAAGTAAGAGATAATAATGGGTCTGAGAAAATCTCAAAGGGTCAGGTTTATATAAAGATGAAGAGAGAGATAGGACATGATTTTATTTTATTTTAGCTAAAAATTGGATTTTTTAAATTTTTTATTTTCTAGCTTATTCCTATGCATTTGACTAGTCTTATCAAAGCTTGGGGGTGAGTGTGGGCTCATTTAAGTTTGCTGGTAGCTTATATCTATAGACAATTCTCTGTTTATAAAAACAAATAATGAAATTTATGTTTAAGATATTAAATAATTAAGTAGATAATGAGTATGAATAAGCCACTATAGAGAAGAGATTTTGAATTCGAATGTTTTAGTTCTGATACATAATCAATCCTATTAGTTTTGTTCATTATTAAAATAAATTAAATTTTATCAAATATTTCTACTTCTTCATCGGACATGGAGAAAACTCCAAGAATTATCCTGGGGTTATATCGGTATCTTTCAGACCAATTTCGTTGAATTTTACTCCAATATGATATATTTCTATATGATCAAAATTTGATTAGATTTTAATATGAGTATCGAGTACATAAATAGGAAACTAAAAAAGATAATGATATTAGAATAATAGTAGCAGAGATTTATAAACGAGACTATAACAATAGTTCGAGAGATAAAAACAGTGTAAAAAAGAATGAATGAAGGTAATTAAATAAAATAAGATATAATTTCAGCTAACTGGTAACATGATCCTAAAAAGAAAGCTATGAATGTTTAAGATTAGAATAAAGATTGTAGTAGATAATCTAGTGTTGTTGCATATTTTACAGGAGGGATCGTTTGGTGTGATGAATAAAGAAAAATAATATTGAGATATGTTTAAAAGCTTTACTCAATTCTTTTGTCTGGTTACAAAGTGTAAGATAATGTATTTAAAGATTAATAATTATGACTGGGATTTATTATCCTTACTTATGGGTGAAATACTAATCGTGAGACAACTTATTCCGTGATTAATAATTATGGCTGGGATATATAATCTCTACTTTTGGGTGAAATACTAATCCTCGGATAACTTATTCCAATATAAAAATGTAAAATAACAAATATGTTAATATCCCCCTTAAATCCTCTTTTATAAACAAACAACTTATTCTTAAAGGATATTTTTATAAACAACAACCTATTCTTATAAATTATGTATGTCATACATGTTTTATAAACCAATTAACTAATAAAAAATAATATTAACATAACTAATTTGATCATAATTTATCTCAGTATAACTCATTCCATCATAAATTAATCTCAACATAATTTGTCTTTAAGTCGAAGACCCCTTAGTAATCACACATTCTATTTTCATTAGGTATTACTATTTGTTGTTTTATTTGCTTGGTATCATATCTTCTTTTATATGTCGAAAATTTTTCTTTTAAATCCGAGAGCCTACTAAAACCAACATATTATCCTACCGACAAAATAGGTATAAGTTGCATCCATCCTATGCTTCTCAAATGAAATTGGCACCTAAAGCCAGTTTAATTCATAGAGAGGTCTTACTTTTTTTCCTTCTTATTATATATATAAATTGATAATCTTAATATACTCAGTGCAATTTTACGAGTGATATTTATGGAAGATAAAATATAGGGAAATATTTTCTATAATAGCAAACTAATAACCTAAAATAAATGGAGTAGCTAAGGTTTGATTTCATTATGCTCCATAACAAACGTTTGCAAAAAATTGTCAGGCACCTCTCTCCCAAATATCTCGCTCGCTTCCTCACTTTTTATACAAACACAAGTGTATAAAAATTGTTTCTAATTGTATAAAGTAGAGAAAATTACATAAAATACATATATTTTTTTACCCCTCTCTCCCCTCTTCCAGATCTCGTTCGCCACCCTCGCTTTTCTCGCTTATACAAACAGAAGCAAAATGTATAAATTGTGTTTCTGTTTGTATAAAGCGTGAGAAAATTGTATATACACATGCAAGTACATATATTTTCGTCCAATACACTTATAATTATACAATAAAAATACTCTCCTGCCCAGAATCTTTTGTCTCGTTTTATACAATTTTCAAATTGTATCTAATTTCTCTCTTTCTCGTTTTACACAATTCGATTCAATTGTATATTCCTTGTCAAGTCTCTTTTGTCTTTCTCTCTTTCTCATTTTATACAAATTCAAATTGTATATAATCGTTCTGTACACTTATAATAATACAATTCGTTTTTATAAAGTTCTCTGCCTAAATATCTTTCTCTTTCTTGTTTTATACACTTCGTTTTATACAATTTGCTTCAACTGTATATGTATAACGAATTATACAGTTTCTATGTTTACTATGGAGCGCAATTATGCAAATTTTGCTATAGCATTACACGAATTTTTTATTTGCTATATGTAAAGATTTCCCTAAAATATATGCAAATTTTATGAAATAAGAACAAAGAGTGCAAATTTTCAATAAAAATGTATAGTATAAAGTTAAAATAATAAAATCAAACTCAAGAATTTAAAAAGATGACATAATGAATATAAAAAAAAGTGTTACACTAATTTAATTCGTAGACATAACGATATTGAAATAGTATTAATTTGTCAAAGTTAACCTTGCTTGTTGGTGATGAAGATGAGTGTATTATTGTTGTTGTTACTTGTTTGTGTTAAAATTTCGTAATACATGCATGACACACCCCAATTATATTGAAAATGTCAGTTGCTTTTTTTGGTCTTCCGTTGAATGACTCTTTCTCATCAGTGAATCAGAGATGCAAACACTGAGATATGATGATTCAACTTTCAAGTCAGTTGTTATTATGTATCTAAAAATATGACAATTCACAAGAGTTGAAACGTAATAAAACATCTATTCATTGCTGCCATTAATTGTTACTTGTGTTTCTCATCTTTTAATTATTATTGTACTCATCACAAACCCCTATAGTTGAGTCTAATATTTCTAGCATTAGTTTTGTCATGGCCCATTCTAAAATAGCTTACCTATATTCTTGATTAAAGCAAAAGTGGAATTTTGCATTATTATACCATAATTAGTACTCTAATAATACAGGTATGAATGATTCTATCCTTAAAAAAAAAATTAAATTCATAATCTTTATGATTAAAATCGAGCATGACATATGGACGAATCAAGAAGTGATATGTGGCAAGAAAAATAGGTTGAAAGTGAATAATTAGGAGGGATAACATCAAATACTATACTCATCCTCAAAACACGGACTTAACCCAACACCTTACGGCACGAGCTGACGACAGCTATGCACCATCTGTGTCCGCGTTCCCGAAGGCACCCCTCTCTTTCAAGAGGATTCGCGGCATGTCAAGCCCCGGATGATTGAAATGGTGGCGAAAGCATGATTTTTCAAAATATAAAAAAATTAAATACATAAAAAAATAGTTAAAGGAGATTCAACAATGTTACTCCCTAATTTATATTTACAAAATCAAGCTTTGCCTGGTGATGCTGCCAGCTATCAACACTAGACCTAAGGCTCATTCTATATCTGTTATCTCTTTTACATATCGATTAAGCAAGTGTAATTATATATAAACCACATGTTTTTGTCGTTTCGATCCGCATGTCTTTGTACATAAAATGTAACTTATAATTCTATACCCTAGTTTGTGAGTAAAAATTGTTAAAATAGTACTATATAAGGAAACCACTTTTTAATCATAGAAACTATGGAGAATAATTAAAAAAGAACTTTAACTATGTGAAACGAATAAATATATTCTTGCTATCAATATTTTGGTCCAAAAATATCTTTGCCCCGTTAATAGTTTGGTCAATACCTCCCTTTTTTTTTCTGTCTCTATATGCCAGATGAATGTTTTGTCCTTGCATGGATTTTGAGGACGTTATATCTTCAATATTTTTTAACCAAATTATAAGGGAAAAAGGACAGATATATATGTTAAATTATCGTAAATGGTATGCAAACCCTCTATCATACTTTTGCAGAGGTGAAACTAGGTGGGGTTAATGGGTTCGGACGAACCCACTAGCTTTTTCGTAGATCCATATTTGTATTAGAAAATTAAATAAATATATGTTTATCAACATGTGAACCCCAAACAAAATTGATTTAGAACGCACAAACTCCTAACTTTGGCTCTCCCTCAGTACTTTTGGGACAATGGTACCCTGCCATTCAAAAACTAGAGCATATATATATACCCTTTATACTAACGGACACATATGTGTCCTAATCTTATTCATCAAACCGATGGATAATATTGCATCACGCGTCCCTATTTAATCTTGCGTCAGAGTAAAGAATATACATGGTCTAATTTTTAGACCGACACCAACATCCCAAAAATATAATAAAAAATATTTGCACATCATTTATAATAGTTTAAACATAAATATCTCCTTTGTCCCTAAATAAAATTATAGGAGAGTTCACAGCATGTATAGATCCCCAATGAACATAGTTAGGTTGGGCTAACTGTTGTCTTTGTCCAGGTCCAGCCTGTTCTTGTGGCTCAGTATTCATCAGTCTTAGAACGTGAAACTACTATAGTATATATTTGATCCGACCCCCGCAATGAAGAAATATCGTACTACTATGAGTAACTTTGATTACTGCTACTTTCCATTTTAATTTATATAACTTGAATAAAATTTAAATTATTTGTGTATTTATTTTTTTTTTGGTTTTTCACCCGGTGTTTGGAGTTCATATTGAAGCTCCGGTTAAATCCGGATCGCGCTCTACAGGGCTAGGGGGCCTATTCGGAGGGGGTACTCCCAACAAGATTTTCTCCATATCTAGGGCTCTAATCGGAGACCTCTGATTAAGGGTGAGACACTTCCCAAGTACACCACAACCCATATTGGTAAATTATTTGTGTATGGTCCAAAGCACTCGTTGGTAGTGCAATTACAAATGATTGCAGTAAAGATAAAAAGAAAAATTTTACAATTAAATTGTTTGTCGTTGACATAGAAAGGAAATAATTTTTTAGATGAAGTTATAAAAAGAAAACTGAGTCACATGATTAAATTGAGACTTAAAAGAAAACCGACACAAGGAAAAATAGAAATATGATTATCTTTATTCTTTGAATCAATAATTTGAAAATTTGTGTATTTGAAAATTTGCACATGCAACATAATTATAATGCGTCTGTTGATATATATATTTATATAGAGCCAGCAAAGATCCAAAAATATATAATTAGCACATTTGGAATTTGGATTATCCCTAATCAATTCTAATGGATTCTAAATTTCTCATTTGTGTTGATTGATAATTAATTTCAAATCATGCATCTCTACAGTCAAGTTTGGTTCCCAACAAAGTTCCAATATCTTTTGGCAACATATATAACTTTAGATCACTTATACAAAAGGGAAAATTCCAACCTGGTACTTAGCACAATTAACGCCATAAATATTAATCACCTTAATTCTAGAAAATAAAATATTCAAGATAATAATAATCATAAGTCATAACATAGTGCCTCTCACAGTTCTTGGAGATCCTCACTCAATATCTTCTGAGTCCAACCTATTTTATAGGCTTTATTTATATTAGAGCCATTTCAAATTTTCACATAAATTAATTGATTTTTTTAAAAAAAATACTCATTTGTTTTTAAAAATTAAATAGTGTTTTTAACTTTAACACACCTCTTAAGAAAACTATCATTTTTTGAAAATATGAAAATGTTTTACAATCTTACCCCTTAATTAGATGTCTTGAAGAAAGAAATAGTTCTTTAATGATTTTAAACTCCATATTGTAAAAGACCATTTATTATTTTTTTAGAAAAAGGAAGGGAATTTGAAGCTTCAAGTTACAATAATAGGCTATTAGTATAAACAAAAGCTTATTTCAAATAATTTCAAAATATTTTGAAAAATTTATTCATAGTGGCTTCTTAATTTTCAGCAGTTTTTGAATTTTACTTAGCCAAGGTCTTGTTTTACACAACCGCAATTTGCAACGTGCTTAATAACCCTTGGCTAATTAGGTCAAAGTTAATTTTTAGTGATTTCTGCTACTTTTGAATAAAAACAGGTTCATGAAACACATTATCTTTGACTCTATAGTTATTACATGTTGCTATAATCACTTCAAGTTTAATTATATACACATTATTACACCTTTCTGGATAATTGTTACCTTTGTATTGTTTTGTTTAAATATGTTATTGTATCGTATCGTTTAATTTTATCATCGCATAATAATAAAAAAATTTATTCTATATAATGATCAATTTATTGTTATCGCACCGTTACTTTGATATTTTTACTCATTTTATTTATTATTTAATAATTATATTTTATTGTTTACCCTATCTTTAGAGTGACTTTACCTTATACTCTATTTTTTTTCCATAGATTTATCATTCAAATTATGTGTATACATTATGTAATAACAAAGAACGATACAGTCTATCTAAATACTAAATTAATTAAAAATCAAAATATGATACCATGTAATACTAACAGGATACATTATAAAATAATTGCGTGACAACCCTCCAAATAGTGTAACAAGGTGTATATACACGTTGCTCGTGGCAAAGTATTAATTGCTCTAGCGCCTCCACAAAGAACAAAACAAAAAGAAAGTGCTTAAATAATTATTAGCATATATGCCTCAGCAATTTATTTTTTAAAAATTGTTCATTCTAATTAGATTTCATAAAGATTCAATATTTCAAGAAAAAAATGACCCCTTTTTTTTGGTTGAGAAATTGAGGTAACGTTGCCTACTAAAACAATAGCCTAATAAATGAATATATTTTGTATATTAATATACTATACACATTAAATATACAATTCTGATATAAAAATAGTACCTATTATATATTTTCTTATTATCATATTTCAAAATGCAAATTCTACGTTCAAGAAACACTGATTGGTCATCTGGAATCTAGAGAAAAAAGAAAGTAAAAGACCTCTCTCCATGTCTGGCATTTCAAGAAAATTTTATTTAGCAAATGTGATACTCGTGGTCAAAATTAGCTATGTATTATGCATATTATGTCCACACATTCATGAATTATTGTATTTTCCTTTTGGGAACTTATAATTAATCAATTACTATTTATTTTGGGAAAACTTTATATCGACCTTAATCAAAGTTTCTAATTTAGATAATAGACAATGACCCAAATTCTCCTATGATGTTGGGAGTTTGATTGATCTAATTCATTCTCATTCTTAAACGTTTTAATTTCTTCTAAACGAAATGTTAGTGATGCAAGAACAAGTAGAGGGAAACAGGTTGGGGGGTTCATCACCTCATTGAAATGTCAATGTTTCGTGGAATTGCCGAAGAAAGATTATATTTGAACTATTTAGATAATGTCGAAGATATTTTTGAACTAATAATATAAGGTAAAACTAATATTTTTGCAAAGTAGAAAGACAAATTTGATCTTTTACTGATATTTGTTTACTATTTTCAACAATTAGCTGTAGTAAGCACTTGCAGAAAACGTTTTTGATTTTTTTCCCCCACCAAAATCCAATTCTATTTTTGATTGATATATTTTCTTTTTCAAAATTAAAGATGGTCTTTTTGTTGAAAAATTTAACCCACGGGGTCATCGTCTGTCAAATATTTGACTGGCTATGAGGCGTCGTTTGGTTATTAATTTACGAAAATAGAAAAAATAATCTCGTATAAAATCTAGCATTTTTTAATATAATGTTTGATTACATTTTAAAAAAATTTCTGATCCACCGAAAATTAATATATTCATATAGTAAACAAATCAATTTTATATGACAGTAGTAAATAAATAATCCTTGTGTTATAATCCATAAATTCTACAATCGTCGCTTTGCAAATATCAATATTTTTAATCTCCTAATCATTTTGATTCTCGTATTATAATTGTAATATAACTTCTTAACCAATCAATCGACTCTTTATTATCTTACTACTCACTCCCGTGATTGGCCTTAGGAAATGAGTATATTTTTTCAGGTAGTGATATTTCAGTCTAGAGTAAAGTTGATATTTTTGCTTTTTTATGCAATATGCACAATTTTGTACACACATCAATTAAGTTCATATGGAACTATGCCAACGTCTACCACTAAAAAAACCTATGGCCATATTAAGAATTGGTCAGTGATTATTCTACTGTACTGTGTACTCATTGTTGGTCCATTTTCTTTTTCTTGTAACTTTCTACTCATTACATTTGGATCTCTTGTTTTTCTGAATGTACCAATTGCCCCCTCCCCCGGGGTCGTCTCCTATTTTTTTTAATTGTTGTATTCAATGTAATTCTACATGTGAAGTTTCGAGATGATAGGAGGTATGCAGTTATCAAGTAAGAATGTAAACATTAAAAATTTTCAATAACAAAATGTAATATAAAATTAAAACAATAAAACATGACTAACTTTTTTTAAAGTATCTATATAATGATATTGAAATAGTTATGTTTACTTATTTGATAAGTTGATGTAAAGATACTAAAATTCAACTGGTACATTGTTACTATGCTTGAAATTTAAAGAATATACCAAAAACAAATTTGATCTTTTTAGAAAAATACAACAAGATTTTGCATAATAATTGTTTGATGGACTTTAGAATATTCAATAACGAGAGATTAAAAATAGAAAAAGATAAATGTAAGTATAGTATAATATGGGTTCTTAATATTAATTAGGCCCCAAGTGACTGCTTTGATTTAGTGGCCTTATGGCTGAGATATCCCTGCCTTTTCCCTCACTCACTATAACAAAAATGATCATTAGCGGCATTTAATTCTTAACTGTCGCTAAATATGTATTTTTAGCGGTAATTGTCACTCTTTACATATGTCCCTAGAGCCTTTAGCGATATTGGTTCTAATGACACTTAACTAATGTTGATAAAGACGTTAGCACTCTTTATTAGTGTCAATATTTAATGTCGCTAAAAAATTATTTTTATTGTAGTGACTAAAAGAAATTAGTACTTTAACAACGACTAAAATCGCCACAATAACTCGCCAATAATTACCTTTAGTGACGACTATAGCGTCCTTTCATCACCTAATTTTTTTGTGATGACTATCTTAAGTCGCCACCAAAAAAGAAAAAACCATATTTGTGGCTACTTCATTTGCTGCAAAAACTGAAGAAACACTCCACAAAGAAGGTGTTATATAAGTCGAGACTAAAAATTGCCTATTAGTGGCGACTAGGGTCGCTAGAATTAGTTCTACATTTAGTGGCAACACTTATCGCCACTGTATAGATGGAACCTATTCTGACGCCTCTAAAGTCTAAACTTTTGTGGCAACTTATATTATCGCCACTGAAGGTCATCACAATAAACCTTATTTCTTGCGGTAGTACCATTATATTGCATAATATGAGCCATATATATATTTATCTAGAATACAAATAGTAGAAAACCATCAAAGTTGACAATGGTAATATATCATGTTAGCATCAAATTGTGAGAAAATTTAATTATTTAAAAGCTATTTATCAATAAATTTATTAGAAATTATCCATAAATCCCGTAGCTACTCTCTCTAATTAGCTATGCTCACTTATTATACGTCAAACATTATTTAATGAAAACATTTATTTTCCAATAAAAAGAGAATAACTTGATATATAACTATAGCTTTTGCACAACTATATGATGCATGTACATCATTGCATTCTGCCAATTGCTTGAACTCTTAAGTATGTACTCTAGGTGGTGTTTTAATTAATTGCGTCCTTCCTTGCCAGAAAAAAATGTAATGCATATGTACTCTAGCTAATCAATTTTCCAGCTACGAGATCAATCAAATTCAATAGTTTTGCTAATTATTACATATTTCACCGTCATAATATTCAAATCATGAATATATTCATCTCTTTTTGAAAAATAAAATTAGTACTTAGCATAAGATCCTTTACCGTAGAATAACGCTGAGAAGTAGTGATGGACAAATCAATTTTTTTTTTTGCTACCAAATAAACAACAACTTGAGAAGAAAAAGGACAAGAGAATTAATAGGGGTGTAGCAATGCATCAAACTAAAATGACATGTTGTAAATATGCATAAGACACAACAAAATCTGAAAAGGAGATCTCCATTTATCTAATGGACCCCCTAATTAATGTTTAGTATATTTTTGCGGCCTCTCAATTCTCAAATCTAAATTCAGAAGTGTTACTGATCTATCGAAAAGTTATTTGAATTGAAATGAATTAAACAAAAATAGAGTAAAATGTGGTCAAAACTTAATATGAATTATTCTTATTAAGTTTTAATAATTTAATTGTTTTTAAAAATATTTTTTAGTACTTAAATTATTATTTATCTTTATTATGACTATATAATCAAAGAAAATAAAATAAATCAATTAGATTAGTCGTGAATTAATTTGGGCTAGATATTGATCAATTGATCATAATATAATTAGCTGAAATAAATTAAATTAATAATAAACGGATTATAATTTCAGAACTAATTTTGAGCAATCTCTTTGACTTGTATTGAGGTACTGATCAATGAATTTACAATTTTATGTTAGACATTATAATTATGAACTTGAAATTAACCTAGTAAATTTAATTTCCTTATTTTCGTGGCTTATTTAATTCACAAATCACAATTCACCTGACTAGATCTCGATCTCTCTTACACTCAATGGCACAAAGCAACAAACTCACGAAATTTCTTAAGATTACGATGGAGCCATAAACGGCCGCCGTCATCAACTAAAATGTCAAAAGCAAGATATTCTAAGATCTAATTTAAGTTCACTCAGTTAATGCGAATAGTAATTTTGAATCAAATCTAATATTTTATGTTAAAAAATATTTAATATATACAAATAATATAATTGGAAACTTTCACCAAAAATATCTTAATTATTCTTTATAATTATAGTTTGGTAATTATAATTCGTAGCTACATGTTATAGGGAGGAGAGAGGCAAGCGAGACTGGAAGAGAGAGGAGAGAGAGGGCAGAGAGTGAGAGAGAGCTGATTTATATATGTATATTGGTTAGATACTTGTATATCATACATATGCATTTGTATATATGGCAAGCGAGATTGAGAGAGAAGAGATGTGAGCAAGAATAGGAGAGGGAGGAGAGAGGGGGGAAGAGAGGTGAATTGTATATGTGTATTGATTATGTAGACACGTAATTTTTGACCGAATTTAATTTTAACACTAATATTTAAAGCATAAATAATTCTATCATTTAAATTAAATATATTTTGACTTTTTTATTATTTTCATTAAGTTTATTTTAAAGATATAAAATAAACAACAAAATATAATTTTTATTAGAAAAGTTTATTTTGATTGTTAAAAGAAAATAAAATAATGATATAATAATAATCATAAATATATATAGAATATATAGATGTATATAGATAGAGATCTATAGATCATATATATAGATCTATATAGATATTATTATATATTGCTTTTATTTATTTATTTAATTAAAGAAATTAATAATTATCGAATTATCATTTTATTATAGATATTTAATATTAAAAAAAAAAAAAAAAAAAAAAAGAGAAACGCCACACAGCACACACGATCCCTCCCCCACTCCCACCTCCCCACTCAACCTGCACACGTGCACTTACACCTACTACTATCTATATACAATTAAAAACTTTGAAAAAGAAAGAGAAACGAGAAAAAAAAGGGACACAGACGAGAGAGGTAAAAAAAAAAGAACGCGAACAGAAAGGAAAAAATCAGAACATCAGAGAGGTAAAAAAAAAAAACGAAGGGAGGAAGGAAAACAAAAAATCTAAAAAAATATTCTCATATTCTTACTTTTTTTTAAATCACAAACAAAGGTTGAAGTTGAGGTTTACTTCGCGGGTTCCTTATTCGAATTATTTTCTTTGGTGGAATTTTCGCAAGAAGAGGTACCATTTATTTTTTTTTTTATAATTTAATATCATGTTATACAAGCATTGATTGCAAATATAGTGAAGTTGTCAAATTTCATATGCGGTTAAACGTTATGTTTTTATATGAAGTTTGTTCAAATATTTCATACCAACTTTATGTTTAGATCCCTTATATAGTTATATTTTGTATGAAAATGCTATAACAAACGTAGTTTTTTCATATTAAATAACTCGTAGTTTATTTCATGCTTAAGTAAAATTACTGTCCAAGTCTGTTCTTATTTTCCATGTTTAGTTTTTAATGATAATATGTGTAGTTATTCAAATTTTATTATTCATGTCTTACTAATTTGAATGAATTTTTTGTTGGTTGTGTTTAGAAATGTATTAACTTATATTTTATATTATATTATGTGTGTGTCATACATTATTATTTTAGATTCTATAAAAAAACAAATAATAATAGACTTGTTAGGAGAGGATAATAAACTGAAAGAAAAAGATTAAAAAAAATAAAAAAAAATAATACAATAAAAATGGAATAACGAAAAGAGGTAGAATACGTGAATAAGAAAAGAAAAAAAGTAGTGAAGAAGGAATGTTCGAATTAGAAAAAGAAAATAAAAAGTAAATATATAATTAAAAAGAATGTAAAAAATGTACACAAAAAGTTAAAAAAAATCTTTAAAAATGAAAAGATATAAAAAGTATAGTGTAAAAAATATGTGAAATATTTTACTATTATATAAAAAAAAAAATATTAAAAAGAGTAAGAAAAGAAAGAAAGAAAATCAATGTAAAAAAAAAAAAAACAAAAAAAAAAAAAAAGAAAAGTTAAAACAAAAAAAAAACGTGAAAAATTAGTATTAAAAAAAACAAATAAAAATACAATAAAATAAAATAAAGAGAGAAATTAAGAAGCATGCAAATGTTGAAAGCATAAAAAAAATAATTAATAAAAATGTGTAAAAACTTCACATGTCTATAAAATAGTGCAATTTTAAATATGTTAATATAAATAAAAAAATGTGGGGTAAATACATTGTTCTAATAATACAATATTCATAAATTAGTTAAGTCATAAATGTCCATAAAGCGAGACCGTGCTAGAACCACGGGACTCGAGGGATGCCTAACACCTTCCCCTTGGTCAACAGAATTCCTTACCCGAACTCGTTCGCAGACCAAACAAAGAGTCACTTCCTTTTGATTAGGGATTAAATAAAAGGTGACTTGGAACACCATAACTCAATTCCAAGTGGCGACTCCAAAAAAAATCAAAATAATCCCCTAATCAATAACGTCACCCAAATTGGAAAAACCCTTACGCCTCCGCGCCAAAAAGGGGTGTGACAGATTAGATAAATGTACATCATACATATACATTTGTATATTCTGGCGACTTATACATAAAAATGCGACTAATCATACAAACTCGAAGTCAGCCCACGTAATTAATGTATAATGATAGTCGTGGCTGGTAATTATAGCAAGCTATAACTATAATGATTATTAAGTAGTATAAATTTACTTAATCGCGTAATTTTCTATATAATGCTATCCAAAATCCAATAAGTAAAGAGGTTTGTATATGATCTAAACTCATAAATAACCAACTTTCGACAAGCTAGTTGTCTAATTAAACATATAAATCTCCTTAAAATGTGAATTTTATATTCTTACCTGCTACAACAAATAAAGATAACTTAAAAGAAGTGGAATTAAACTATGGAACTTCAGGAAGTTTCTTAAATTTCATGAGAAACTTCAACAGAAGAAACAAAACTTCACTGTTACATTGGAATATTTTCCACATTGTGTCTCTTCAGAACAAGGATATTTAATTCTACAAAATCCATGCTAAAGAAAAACAATGTAACATCTTATAAAATTTCTTAAAGAGGTCAAACCAGTTTTGAACACTCATTAGCAAGAAATCACTTTCATACACTTATCCCTTTACGCGCAAATAAATTAAAGCGTGAAATTGCATGCAAACAATAGTATAACTAAAATGTCAATTTTATGTCAGATCTCAGATGTCTCGTCAATATTATGGTGAAAGAAAAAAAAAACGATATTACTACAGCTATATATCATAAAAAGTAGAAGGAAAACACACAAAAAAGAATTGCCGTACGTGATTTTGTAGTACTAAAGTTTTTTTTAAAAAAAGTAGCTAGCAACATCCAATGAGACGTAGTATTTTTGTCATAAATTAGACAAATTAAGAGGTCTTAATCGACAATGTACGTTGTAGGTTTCTGCTATGAGAAATAACCATTGAAAGAGACATTAGAAGCTCAAGAATTAGTTACGTGCTTCATTTGTTTATCGGTTGGATCCCAACATAACTAGGTGACGATGGTTGATGTGAAATAAGCTTTTTTCTGCTACTATTGTGATGTCGTGATAAGGTTGAGTTCTTCCTATGTACTTAACTTGAAAAGATATGAGAGTTAATTAGAATATATTGGATCGTTACAGATAAGATTAGAAATGATAATAGTTGTGCTCCGTCGAATGAGAGAATAGTGTTCCTAGCTTAATTTAATTTTGTTATTTCCAATATTGATTGCTACACGAAATTAAATGACATTTAGATATGAAATCATGACGATTAAATATGGAAGGATATGTATCACTTGAAAGAAAGTTGTCTCCAATTACATACACTATCTTGAAATCCATGATGGATTACTAGACAAATGATAAAAGACACATGAAAGAAGTGATGTAGAAAATAGATATCTAGTAGTAATGATATGTTTTACTCATATTAGCACTTTTTTTTTTACATTGTATGATTTTCAAAATAATTATTTCACATTTTATAAAGTACTTTTAGTATTTTTGTTTTTTTATTTGGTATAATATTAACTTGGTTTATATGGAGCAATATAATGTAAGGAATATATATAATAACCTTAGTTGTGATTATAGAAATAATTTTGTCATAGGAATTGGTTGAATCATACTACATTCTTTAAAAAAAGTAAAATCATCATATTTGTCTTTAAAAATGTTAATGGGCTTGCTGGCCTGCTATGAGACTTGGGCCCCATAAAGTGCCAATCCATATGTATTTCCGGCCCATAGAAAAACTAAATTGGACCGATGACATCTTAGCGCGGCCCAGTTATGAATATCAGAAAAGCCCAATTATTTGAATTAGGACCCAAGCACAACCCGAGTCCAGAGTCTTCACCTCTTCTTCTCTGATCAAAAACCCTATCAAAACCCCAGTGTACATTGTTGCAGAAGCTTAGCTTAGAACCATGGCCATTTCCACTGGTTTCGCATTTTCCTGTCGTCCGCATTTTCCTCTGTCTCAGAGCATGCGAAAGGTGCCTCCTTTGTTCTTTTATTGTACATGAAGAGACACATGGATATTTATTCATTTCTGTTATAGAGTTGGAATTTAATTGAAAGACTCTGCAACTGTTTTTTAGGTATTTATGAGCTTTTCCGCAGCAATTGAAGCTATTGAAGAGATTGACAGTGGCAAAGGTAGGTGAATTTTGAGAATTTCTGTTTTAGTAAATTTTCCGTCATTGCGGGGAAAAAGTGATAAAATCGTAGTTGCTTTCCAGAACCAGCTGAATGGAAGAGGTTCAATTCCAAGGAACTAGGAATTAGCAGTTCGATGATCGCAAGGCCTACTAGAGTTGTTCTTAATGGTCTTAAAAGTAAAGGTAATGTAATTCACAGTTGATCATAATTTGCTGCTTTTATGTTTTAGCTTACATTTGTTTAGATTATTAAGTTGTAATAACTGTAGAAGTTTGCTGTACTTGTTTTAGCAATGGAAATCATTTGCCTTGTTAGCTATTGGGAAAACTTAATGAATGAGACTAGTCTCCAGTCTTCATGTTACTCTGTTTTATCCTTTGCTGCCATCAACATCAATGCAAAGAGCAAAATGAACATTAACTTCATTCTTGATAATACAACTAATTTCTTTTATGAGTACCTGACATCTATTTGATTAGCCTGCTGCCAGCATCAGCTAGATTTCCTTTCCCATGTAATTGTTTTGTGGTGAAGAGAGTTTAAGATTTGCCTGAGAGTTTCTTAAGGGCGTTATTATTTATTCCTTATTTATGGTTACATACCAGAGGCTATGTTGCTCGGACTCTTCAATATTTTGTCAGATGTGTGTTTGATCCTCCATAAAGTAGTATATTTTATGAGGATCGAACATGGGTGCGGCAACATTTGGAGAGTCTGAGGAACATAGACCAAAGGTCCATGCTTCTTTTAAGAGTAATGCAGTGTATGTGGTATCTGTCATTTGGTACGTGGCTACTTATAATGTTCATTTTTTATGATCTGCTTTAGGTGTCATATGTGATGTAATTGATTTCCATTTTTTATTAAAAACTTCCCTGACCGTGTGTAGAAATGGATCATCTGACATCTAGCCTATGCATCCCTTCTGATATAGGGAATGAGTGACGCTAGGTCGGGGTCGGGTCAACCAACTGGTTGCTCCTAACTTCGCAGGAGTGGAACCCCCACTTACCGTAAAAGAAATCCACTACCTACACTCCAAAATGGGGAATATTGTCTTCGTCCCCAAAGGAAATGTCTCTATATTCTTTAGACAAAATAACTTGTTTGAAGATCCAAATTTCCGAACTCCTTTACAGTAATAACATGATGAACAAATCCCGGAGCAGCTGTGGAGCAATAAAAAGCAGAGAGTAACTGCAATACTGAGACCTAATGTTTACCTGAAGACAGCTCCCAAATACTTGATGTAACATTTTCTTAACAAAAAAATAATGTAATATTCCATGTCTGGATACATGTAATTGCTTCTTGGTCTTTCAATTCCCTTAAGATGGTTCTTGGCCCAATCATCTAGAGCTAGTATTGAATATATTGAACTTAATGGATAGCTATCGTGGTATCACGTGCAGCTGATGATGGATAACTATTAGATATTGATTTTTTTGGTTAAGTTTTCTATTTATATGATAAATTGTTATCTAATGCTTTAGTTGTACGGGCTGTGAGTATTCTCTTTTCCTGTATCATCAGTTCAATGTCCTCTGAATTCCGATACCCTGAGAAATTTCTTTCCATCTATCATGTAGGATTTGAAGTTTACCTTGTGGGGGGCTGTGTTCGGGATCTTATTTTAAAACGAACACCAAAAGATTTTGACATTATAACTACAGCTGAACTTAAAGAGGTTAGTCCTGGGTCCGAACTGTATACTGGTCTGTCTTCTGCATATATTTCAGGTCATGCTAGATGATGTTTGAAGATCATCTTCTATGAGATGTCATAGGAGATTAGTTACATTGCAGATATCATGACTGCTTTCCGTCAGTTTCCAGGGTTGAAATAATAACCTTTTCATAGAAACACAGGAGGAGTTAAATGGCTAAAAATCTACCTCAACAACTTCAGCGTCCCTTCCTATTATGTGTTATCCTCTCTTCTTAGTCGTGATTCTGATACACGCCATGTAGTTTATTTAATTAATTTGCTTATCACTATCTCTGGAACCATTCCTTTTCTTCTGTCACTTGAAGCGAAACCTTAGCTCAGCAATTGGAGGGATTTTTACATACAAGTATGGATGCATTGCCTTGTTTAACATGATGTTTACCTTTATGGTTCTATGTTGAATTTTTTTTTGGAAAATTTGTCTTAGGTATATTACAAATTAGAGACAATTTGAAGGAATTTTATTACCTAAACCTTTTTTCTATTCTAAAGTGGGGTTGTAACATCTCGCGCCATTATGCACTATGTGAATTTATACCAATAAAAAATATTAGCTGACCTTTCTTTTTCTTTCGGCATGGAATTGACACATCACATGCTATTATAGTGTCTGAAGCTTTGTGTAGCTGTAGTTGATCTAGTAGAAGCATGTTGAGCAGATATCTTTTCCTTTATAGGTCACTAGTCTTCGACTCTTCGGTGTAATGTGACGAGTTCTAAGTCTTGCTAGAGAAAGTGTTAATTTTATTTCTCAGTTCAGCCAGTGGCGGACCCAGGATCTTCTTTCAGGGGTTCAGAAAATAAAAGTATAAACGTGTAAAGAAATTTTTAGAAATGGGACTCTTGAATTTTTTTGGGTTTAAAACCACACTTTTAGCATGTTTTAAAATAAAAATTAAGGCTAAAAAAAGCTTGAAAAGCAGTAAAATGTAACTAAAAAAAGAAAATTAATAAATATTGTCACAAGGATTCAAACTGGGGGCGTGCAACTTAATATTCAGAGGACTTGCCACTGCGCCATCTATTTCTATGTGTTTTTTAGGGGGCTCAAAATATATATATATATATATATATATATATATATATATATATATATATATATATATATATCTATATATATATATATCTACAAAACTACAGAAAATTTACCTTGTATATATCGTGTATTTTTTTCCCAAGGAGGTTCGGGTGAACCCCCTGGACCCAACGTGGGTCCCCCCCTGAGTTCAGTATTTCATTATATAGCATGATTCATGTTTTCTCATGATCTTCTCTGTGTGCCAAATTGACTGTACCTTTGTGTATTTCTCTAGGTTTGGGTACTTTGTGTTCATAAATTTCTTCTTTGCTAACTAAGATTGTGAATACAAATATACATGTGATCTGAATGGCCTATTATCATTATTGTAATTGCAGGTGCGTAGAACATTTTCACATTGTGAGATAGTTGGAAGGCGATTCCCGATCTGCCATGTGCATGTTGATGATGAAGTTGTGGAGGTTTGCGATGATCTTTATTACTTTTTCCCACCATAGGTGCAAAGATCATTTTGCGTGCTCCACATTCATATTATCTGCTTATGAGGTGCATCTTATTTTTATTAATTAGGTTTCAAGCTTTCACACCTCAGGAATAAGGCCTGTGAGGAACTTGGGTTTATCTTTTGAGAAGCCAGTGGACTGTGATGAGAAGGACCACTTTCGTTGGACAAATTGTTTACGTAGAGATTTTACAATAAACGGGTTGCATATCTGATCCTAACTCCTTCTTGACTGTGTTTATCAATGTCCCAGATTGGCCAACCATATTCATTGATTCTGTGCTGTAAAAAAAATTTTGGTTTCCTATAAGTAGTTTATGGGTTGGAGATGTTTCAGTAGGCTTCTAAAGTTAATCTAAAAACTTCTGAAATTTACTATTGTCTACTCATGTTGTAAATATTCTTTGGTTTTGCTCAGGTTGATGTTTGACCCTTATTCAAAACTCGTCTATGATTACATGGGAGGAGTGGATGATATCAGGAAAGCTAAAGTGTGCATATTATGTTTAATGAGGTGTAATTGTTAGTTTGTTACCATAATCCTCTCAATTCCACCATATTTGATTTGATCACTTGTGCTACAGGTACAAACAATCGGTCCTGCTAGTTTCTCATTTGTAGAGGATTGTGGTGAGTTCCCTTCCATTTTCTGTTTCCTTAAATGAAGTTTGACTCTTCAAATGATAATCAGTTATGTCCTCTATCTCTATTTGGGCCTCTATTGGCTTTTTGTTTAATTGTTCTCTCTCTATATAGCTATACACAAGAGTGCTTGAATTGACAACACTTTTTCTTTTCTTCTAAATCAACTTCTTTGCTCTATTGTGATCTTGTATCTTATATTTGCTGTGTAACATAAATATATTTTTACCTTTGCAGCTCGAATTCTTCGTGCAATTAGAATTGCTGCAGACTAGGATTTCGATTTGGAAGGGAGACAGCTCTTTCTATTAAAAATTTATCATCTTCAGTCCTGAGGCTTGACAGGGTACATGGAGAACATCTATTTCTCTCTGTCTCTATGTGTGTGTGTGTGTATGTATATAATGTATATATGTATATTTATGTTGGTTTAGTAACAAGAAAGCACTAAAACTATTTCAAATGTTTCACTCGGCTTTGGATTTTCAGGGAAGGCTCCTCATGGAAATGAATTACATGTTGGCCTATGGCTCTGCTGAGGCTTCACTGAGATTATTGTGGAAATTTGGTCTTCTGGATATACTTCTACCAATTCAGGTTAATATGTTCTGAATTCTGTTTCACTTTATGGTCATTTAAATTACATTTCTAATATAGCTTAATTTGCAGGCAGCATATTTCGTCCGCCATGGTTTTAGAAGACGTGATAAGAGGTCTAACTTGCTTTTGGTAATTTTTTTCGTATAAATCTTGCTCTGATGCAAGATGTTTGTTTTCTTCTGTTTGCATCCACCATAGACTCCTGCCCTCTGTAAGGTATATCGGGGTGGAAATTTTCTCCCCTTAAAAAAGTAGTACCTATTGGCCTTTAGATGATGGAAACCATGGTGGTTATAAATTATTTTGTTCAGTCATAACTGATTTATTTAACTGCATTTGTGGCTTTAAATGTGGGTAATGCCTTGATGTGGTAGACTTTGGACCATAAGTATATTCATTGTTAATTTAATCAAATTCTCGTAAAAAAGCCAAAAGGATAGAGAAGAAACAACTATTGTTTTTTTGTCGGTTTGCTATTGACTTGGTGTTGATCTAATGGTTAATCAGAAGGTTGTAGATCTCATATGACTATCAAAGCTCTTGTAAATGCAAATAGTAAGTTTAAGATCAGAACTGAGTGAAGAAGCAACAACTTTATATAGAGTTTTTCATGGTTGTTGAGTTGTTTCACAAAATGTGCCATAAAGATTACATTGTTTTGGTGTTTCTTAAGAAAATAATACCAAATGAGGTGCATGTGCGTTCTTAGTATACATGTTGTCCTGCACTCCTGCTTATTTTATACTTCTTTTACATTAGATGGCATATACTACACAATGAAGAGAATCATGGTTCCCCTGACATCATATTTGTGCAAACAATCAATTACCAACATCCAGATGCAGATTTCGTTCTTGTTCCCCGTCTTTTTGTTGGACTATTTTGCCACCGTAAAAAATCTCTCCACCTTTAGTTTCCACATGCAAGTTTTGACATGTCAGCAATTTTGCATATCTCATTTCTTGAACCTATGTTATGTTGGTTTTGGTTTGATGACTGAGAAGTCAAAACTATTATGATTAACTTGTTTCTGCTTTTTCTTTGCAGTCTTTATTTTCCAACCTCGATAAATTAGTGGCCCCCGATAGGCCATGCCACAGTAGCTTATGGTAAGATTCTCTATACAGTCTCAGCAAGTAAGGTGGTTTTGTAAGTCATTCTATGAATCAGTTTCAATTTCAATGTCATGGTATATTCACTGGATTGTGCAGTATTATTCCTACTTCCGCTTGATAATTCTTCTGCATCAGGGACCAGAATCTTTCCTCTAAAAATATGGTTAAAGAACTGTTGAAGATACTAGATAGAAAAGGGAAACCAAAGAGCAAAATTCATACATATATGTGTATAGAGGACTGTTGATAATGCCTCGTAAAAATGGGAAAGTCAAGGACAAATCAAGTATGTTTGTATGTATGTAATCTGTTGAGTGTTGACAGCCTCAAAAGAATCTATGTACCCCTAGGTAGTTAGTAACTTTGACAGAAGTGAATGCTCTATTTAGAAAAAAAAAGAAGAAGTAAAATGTACTGACAAGTTCTCAGCTGATTCTAAAGAGCAGATATATCTCTTGTGCATTCTCAGTCAGTTTGACTTGGGCTTATTACAGGTCCAGGTGTGCAAATGTTCCACATATGATAGAATGACTTTTCCTCTGGTTCCCAGTGTAATACTTTCAATAAATCTCTAAGTCGGATAAATGCAAGTGAATAATCTTATTGGCAAGTAGTGAAAACATGCAAGTACAGATATTTTTTTGTCAATATGTTTTAGTCATGTTAGTACGTTTACTTTAAGTCCTGCTTTCCAGGAGTCTTTTGGCCTTTTAAGAGATTCTTATGCCAATAGAAAATAAAGAGAACTTCTAGTATTTTTATGTTTCATGTACTTTATATGTTGGCCTGAGATAAATTTAAATGGAGAAACATGGTTAGTGAGGATTCATATAGCCGCACCCTTTGTTTAAGGCATAGTGATGTCGTTGTAAATGGAAACATGCAGGTGAACAATTCTATTACAAGAGAAATTTGGCAAATTTATGGTCTCATAATGACAGATTCTGTAGTATGTTTTGGAGCTGACATCTTATATACCTATAAATTTCAATTCATTGGAGCTGCAGTCTGCATTATTGCAATTGAAGTCTACCTAGTCTAGATGTGTTGCATATATTCCATCATTCATGATTACGCACGAAAGAATAATAATTCTAAAAGAATGTGAAGGGTGTATGTTTTAGCTCAAGTGTAACTGACTTGTCTTCTGTTAACATGCTAAAAAAGGTTTTAGAACACAATTTTCTCAGTTTGTTCCCAAAATGTAGATGCAAATTTCTTTTCTTAAAGTCAAAATGCACTAAAATTCTAGGAAGCTATTTTCCTTGTTTGATCAATTAGCCAAGCTTATCTGTTGAATTTTATATGTTCTAGGGTCACAATTTTGGCTTTCCATAAAGCACTCTCAGATCAACAGAGGGACCCTTTGGTGGTTGCTGCATTTAGCCTCGGTGTTCATAATGGAGGTGATTTGTCAGAAGCTTTAAGTATAGCCAGACGGATTTCTGCACAACATGATGGAAGCTTTCATGAGTTGGAGTCACGGGACCTGGACTTGGCAGCTTTAAAAGAGGAAGCAGTGGAACTGGCAACTTCAGTTCAAAGGGCACTGACTAATATGACAGATGAGTATAGCGTCTCACGGGCAATGGCCAACTACCCTAAAGCACCTTACTCAGACCTAGTAAGCTGATTTCTCTTATATTCTTTCATTTTCGGTTCTTGCTATTCTTCAGACAAATCTTTTCTTTTCTCTCGTGGTCATTTGGCCTTTGGTTTCATTCTCCTTTTATATCGTCATACTGTGGCATAGGACAAAAGAAAGTTGATTCTCATGTGCCAAAGAAAGAGGCAGGTTAATATGTCTCTTGTTCATCCTTTTGCAGGTATTTATTCCATTAGCACTGTATTTAAAGGCGTGCAAGGTTTGCCAATGCGTTAGAATGGGAAGGGAGAAGGGATTTGTAGCCAAGCAAGGTAGCAAGATAGACTATGAGTTGTTAGCTTCAGGTAGCCTACAGGAAGTCCGACATGTCTTTGCCAGGATAGTCTTCGATACCATATATCCATTAAACACTGGCAAGGATGATACCTAAATTTTGTTAGTGCTGTAGTCACGTGTATTTTCCAATAGAATGTAGTAGCAGAAATTGATAGGTGTAGAATAAAAACAGTTGTACTATTAGCTTTGATAAAATATTGTGTACTGTCATCATGTATTTGCTGGTGTTTTTTACAAATTTTATATTGAATTGAGTATCTCATAACATGAGAACCATAAAGTGGAGAAGCAACATGCTCTCATTATGAATTTGACATATTATTGTAAATCCAGAAAACGTGAATTTACCTTAAAAGTAATACTTGAAACCAAATAATGCCGAGGATGATACATCCTCTAAAACTAATACTACCATATATATCAAACGTCAAAACTTTGAATTGAAAGAATTTCCAGTTCCCTTCTATCTCTTACGTGCAATCGTTAATGTGTTCCTTCACTTCTGGGCCGGAGGAGCAGCACCACCGGTGGTTGGCCTGCAAAGCGAGGTACATAAGCATCAGTTCAAGATATTTTAAGCACTCTAAATCAGTAGCAAATAAAAGGTACAGAAGAAGACGCTCACAGGCCAACAAAAACTTTGAAAGAATCATAGATTCCCCATTGAGCTCCAGTAAGTGTTCCAATCATGAATATACGAAGGGGAAGACCACGAGTACAGAGACCCCATACTCCTAGCTTATTCACAGCCTACAAAAAGGGCAAAAAATGAACAAGTCCATTGTTCAGACTTAAGAATGAAACCCGAATATTAGAACAGAGGACACAGTTCAATGTTTACTCACATCGCCAACAGTTGCCCCCTTGGCATTGTTGAGGAAAGAAACTAGGTTATCAGCAGGGTGTGACACAACAGCACAAAGAATACCAGCCAAATATCCACCAGCAAAGCTCACACCAAGCTGTGTAGTATTGCTGCATTGGTCTTTTGGTGTTGGAATGGCATGTTTGTAGAGTTGTTCCACTATGGTTTCAAATGATGCAAACTTCATCATGGTGTCTGTAATGTAACCAAAGTGAAATTCAGTCAATCTAGCCAGTGTTCATTGTTCCACAGCAATGGAGCAATCAAGAAAGAGTTCTTAAACAGATCTCAACCAGTTTGACGAATAAAAGTTAATACTCCTTGTAAGACACTCCTACGTATTTTGTTCCAAAAAAGCATGAAACTTTTACATATTTGGAAAATCTTCAACGTTAAACTTCTCATTGACAGTTAATAACATGCTTTTATAGCCACAGAAATGTCATGACATGTTTATGAGCACAAATCCTACTAGTACTCGAAAATACTGTCATGTAAAATGAAACGGAGGAACTATAGAAAGGTTCCAAGTTTATAGTAAACCAGAGTATCCAGATAAAAAAGATCAGAGGAAATATGTAAGCTTACATGGAATTTGTCGTCCCCATAGTGGTACAATCCCCTTGTAAAGCCTGAAACACAAACATTCAAATTCCACATTTTCGTCAGCATTTAAGAAAAACCCTCACATTAACAACAACAAATTTGTTCAAAACATGAACTAGGCATTACCCTGCAGCTCCTTCAGCCTTGACAAATTTGGGAAGTCCATCAGACAAGCCTCTAGCAAATCCAGGCTGAGTTTGAACACGAACTTTGACAGCCTCAAATGGACATAGAGCAACATCAGCAATAACTTCAGCAGAAGCAGAACCAGCAAGGTAAATCAAAGTCTTGTACTTGACAGCATTTTCCGCGCCAGCAAGATCTGAGTAGTACTTCTTAAAATATTCATAGAATCCATATTTGCATGCTCCTTGTGCACTGTAACCAAGTAAAGTAGGTGCCCAACCCCTAAATAATCCTCTAATTCCTTGTTCCTTAAGTAAAATTCCGAAACCAGAGGAAATACTCTTGAACTTTGCAGGATCAATCTGATAATGATCAAACATTCAATCCATCACTAATCCAATCTGTTCTGGAAATTCGACAGTTTCTTTTCATTTTCATTTTCTCTTCCGAATTTCAGATCAACAAATGAAAGAACAGAATGGAAGAACAAAAAACACAGACATGAACAATTGATTGATTAAGGTTGGATCAAAAGAAACACACAAAATCCAGTCTAAAGTGAACAATTGTTAAGCAAGTCTAAGCATCATCATTTTCATGATCGTTATCTTTAATTATAATTTTAAGAGTTGCGACAACAGTAATAAAAATAAATCGAGACTAACTTTGTAGGTCAATTTAACTTGATATGCACATGACATATTAATTAGTAATACTCAAAAAGTTAGAAAATATTAAAATGTATCCTCTGCTAAAGTATATGTATACCTGCATGTTGCACTTGACAAGATCAAGAGGAGTAACAGCCGTGTGTGTAAGACCACAGCTCAAAATACCGCCTACCGTGCTGGCTGCGTAAAACGCCGGTGAGTACATTTCTACCTTATAACCTGAACCTTCCTTTGGTGCTGCAATCAATAAATTCTTCTTATCCATATTGTCATGATTGTCAAAAGCACTACTGAGATTCTTTGAAGAATTAGCTGATGTTGTACTGTAAAGATAACTAGGGATCAAAGATTTTCTATCAGAAAACGCCATTTTTTCGCGATAATTGTTTGAAATGGCAGAGGAAAATGAATAAGAATGTCTCCAAGGAAGAAGGAGAGTTGAAAATGGCAATGTTATGAGAAAGCTAGCTGTTTAATCAATTTTATTGGCTTACTTTTTAAGCGTGACTTTTAATTTGGACCAATTTATAAATCAAAATCAAATAAGGGTGGCGTACTTGGCTGTCCCTTGTTGGTAAGATGCCCTATTACTTCGTCTGCGTTGAATTTTATTTATGCATTGACCTTCTTTACTTATTCTTAAAAAAAAATTATCAATTTATTTATTGGTTTGGAGGCCTTGTTTAAGGAGGAAAGGACACAAAGGGATGTATAGAAGCCAAGGACATATTTCCTTTCATATTATTTGTTGTTTATGCTTTTTCTTAGAGGCAGATCGATACAACTTTTGAGTTTATAAATTCTAGATATATATTTACTGAATTTTTTAATATAAATAGATTTTCAAACGAAACTATTAGATTCTGGAAAACATGTATTAAAACACTAATCTCTGTTTCTAATAATTTATTTTGCACTTATACTCAAATTATGTTTTAAAAATTTTAATGAAAAAATAGTACTCTATATATGTGCTTTATGAATTTTTTTGGACTAACTAAAGAATATGATTGAGGTTAGGCCAATTGTAAAGTCATTGATTATGTAAAAAGGAATCTAGAAGGGACGGCCTTTACTAGTCGAAGGAACACATGCTAATTGCCTCCCTTGTGATATATTTAAATGGCTAAAATTAAGTAGCTCAAACTTTGCACTTTTCCAATTTCCAAAAGATATGCGCGGACCCGTTTGACCAACGACTAATTAATAAACTTCTTTCTCCTTCGTCCTAACTTTAGTGCACTATAACAAAAATAACTATTAGCGATATTTAATTTTTAATTGTCAATAAATATATATTTTTAGCGGCAATTGTCATTCTTTATATGTATTCTTAAAGCCTTTAGCAACATTATTTTTAATTATACTTAACTAATACCGGCTTTAGCACTCTTTATTAATGTCAATAATTAATGCCGCTAAAAGTTATTTTTACTGTAATGTTACCCACTATTTTTATTTGAATTAGCAAATTAGGAGAGTTTTTTCTTTTCAGATATATTCTTAGAATTAAATAACCATACAAAATAATAATAATTAAATTTAGAATTTCAAAAATATAATTAATAAAATTAATTTAAATAAAATATATATTTAATACAAAACGAATATATATTATACTAATATGAGTCAAGTAATATAAAACGAACGGAGAACTAAAACTAATTCATGGTCCTTCCAACATGTTGCCAATTGCGTATTCCAACTTTGTTTATGTTTAATTGAAAACTTGGTCAATAATACATGAATATGAGAAGTCTTTTGCAAACTTTTTAAAACTTGAATATTTTGAGTATGAGGATGAGGAGAATTGAGTTTCATTTTTTCAAAATGAATATATGAGAACTAAGTATTCTCAAGAGTAAATGTTTTTATATTTAAAAATGAGGGAAAACCTTGATTTCCGAATGAGTTATGAACACTATCTCTTCTAAGAGAACCTTTTGAGTAATAATCTCAAAGTTTGAGGATGAAGAAATGTTTTTAAACATATGAGCATGAGTTATATTACTGGGAATAGTATTGAACATCGATATGAGCGAGACGTTGTATTTACATTGCATCTTTATTATTACTTTTATATCGTATTGAGTGGAGTATCCATGAGTTGAGGTTGAGTTGAGATAAGGCACATTTGTTTAAATTTCCTTCTAGTTCAAGCTTATATATCTATGTTTTACAATTTCCCTTACATGCTCGTACATTCAATGTACTATACCATTTGACCTGCATTATTTTACGATGCAAATACAAGTATTCAAGATCATCAACTGACGCTTCGTTGATCCAATCGAGTCCCAGAGTTGGTTTGATGAGCCCTTTACTTTTGGAGGATTCCCATTTATTTATTTCAGTTTGGTTTTGTTAGGATGTCGTGAGTGTTGTTACGATGTCCATTAGAGTAGGCTTCATAGACAAATTAAAGTTGAGTAGTCTTTTTACCATTTCCTTTGTTCATGTTTTAAAGACGGTAAGTTGAACATTTATTTTTATTTGAGTACACTGAATAGAGTATCGTATTTTATAATATTATTATGATTTGAGGTTGATTTAAATTGCAATTTCAATTGAGTAAGACTTCAGTTGAATAGTAAGTTAGGCCAAGGGTTGAACATCAATGGTCCTCGTGTGTCAATTGCATCCAAGGTGTAGATTCGAAGCATGACATGTCTGCTTCAGCGCAAACTGTCAAGTAGAACAAAAAAATAATTTTTTTTAAAGAAAATTCAAAAACAAGTTGAAGCAGGCATGTCGATAGAGACGTGAATGCTTCAGCACGAACTGTTCTCAAAGAAGCTGAAGTCAGACCTACTTCAGTGAAAACTATCAAAGTAGAACAAAATAAATAATTTTTAATTTTTTTTCTCAGACACACTGAAACATGAACGTCAATGAAGATGTATCTACTTCAGCATAAATTGTCTCTTATATAATAAAAGGATAACGCAAATGATATTAAAAAAAGCTACTGATTTTAATGTATTCGTTATTTGACCTTTTTAATTGATTTAAAGATTATATATTTCCTTATTCGGTCATGACACTAAAACTAAAGTAAATCACTTTTTCAAAATTACATTTTAATTTCACCTAATATTTTAAAACTTTAAATTAAACCACTCATATCTTTATGTTTATCAATATATTTTAGATAATAAAAATCAAGGTAACATATTACAATTGATGGCGAACATTTTGTTAATTTGAAAGAGCCTATCAATATAAATAGTTAACATTTGATATGCAACCATACTAACTAATCACATGCTTTAATATCTACAAGGACAAAGTTAATGAATAGTAATGTGTACTAATAGCAAATTGGGGTTCGTGAGTCCTGACTCCTGAGGGTGACTCCATGAAAGGCTTAAAGTCAAATTTTAAAAAAAGAGATCTTATGTTTATTTGATAAACTTTCAAATAAAACTTTAATATATGTCACTTAAAAATAGAATAATTATTTCCGTAGCTGTAATTTGACAATTACAATTCGTAGCTACATGTTATATGGGGGAGAGAGGCGAGCGAGACTGGGAGAGAGAGGAGAAAGGCGAGAGAGAGTGGGGGAAATAGTGACAGAAAGGTAAATTGTATATGTATATCGGTTTTATTAGATAATTATAATATAATATTATATATATATATGGCAAGCGAGAGTGGGAGAAGGAAGAGAGAGGCGAGCGACATTGAGAGAGGGAAGAGAGAGGGCAGAGAGTGGGAGAGAAGTGAATTGTATATGTATACAGATTAAATAATTGTATATTATACATATGTATTTGTATATTCTGATGAATTATACATATACAAACGTGACTAATTATACAAACTCGAAATCAGCTCACCTAATTAATGTATAATGTTAGTCGCGAGTGATAATTATAGCAAACTATACCTATGATGAGTAATTTAATAGTATAAGTTTGCTTTTGTTACGTAATTTTCCATGATTGCCTACTTTTAAGAAGTGAAATATATGTATTTATTAATTAACCCACTAAAAAAAAAGGTTACACCAACTTTTAAGGAATAAATTTTTAAAATTCTTTAAATAAACTTATTAAAATATTGTGACTACTTTTAAGGTAAGAAAATATTATTAATGCTATAATGTATATTAATTATCACATAATTGACAATAATTAATAAATAATATATTAAATGAAATTTTTATTAGAAACTATAATAATACATATGCATAAATTATACAATAATTAAAGTTGTGATTAAATAATTTATACATAAAAAAATATGTATACACAAAAAATAATTCATAAAATAGGCGTGTAAATCTTATTGATGTACACATTGATCGTAGCATGTATACATAAACTTTATATTGTATACATAAGTATATTACCATCAATTATACATACTACTGTAATAAATACAAGAATGAGATTAATGTAATACATATATAAATTTGATTCATTAATTGTACATGTGATTTTGTTTATGTATATAGTAACTGCACTATGTATACATCAGTTCGTATTCATCGTGATTCAGTGAATTGTATTCACGTAATAAACTTGTATACTTTAATTTAAATTGAGATAGGAATTCATTGGTATACATTGGGTTGTATTCAGCAAAATCAACATTCTGATTTTTTACGAAAATCTTACGAGAATCTTTCTTACCCATGAAATTGAGAACAAAATTTTCAAAAAACTATTACCTAAATTTTCGCCAAAAAAGTTTTAAAAACTTTAGTTCCACAAATCACAAAATTTTCCAAAATTAATGGTGCAAGAAATGCTACATAATTATATATTAAAAAAATATTGGAAGGGTCAATCGATAAACATACAGTTATATCTTATTTGCACGGACAAAATAAAAAGAACAAGAGAAAATTTAGAAGAGAAGCAAATATATTTATATGAAAATGATTTTAGAAAAAAAAATGGTTGAATAACCTAAATTTTCGCAAAATAAAATTTAGGAAATTTCAATTCTACAAAGCATGAAATTCAACATTAGTTTGACAACAACAAGATTATATATAAAGATGATTTTTAGAAGTATCCATGAAAAAACATATTGTTATATATATGATTTTCATAAAAAAAAATTAAATTAAAAAGAAGAATTGAAAATTAGGGAGGGAATTACTGTGAAAAGAATTTTGGATCTTTATGAATTCACTCTACGGCAGATTTGGTATCAACCCCGGAACCACGGTGACAGAGGTCTGCGATTATCAGAGATATACGAAGCTAATTCGAACTGCTGGTTTTATCGATGCTGAGATGTTTACCCATGAGTTCTACATAGTTACTTATATAAACGAATAGAAAAAAAAAAGTCAAAGAATAGAAAGAACTCTATTTTAAAAATGTTGACAAAATAAAAAAAGAGATAAAATAGGAATGATAATACAATAATTATTGAGAACGTGTGTTTGAGAAAAATAAGAAGTACGAAAATACATTTTAAAAGAAAAGAAAAATCACTATTTAATGCTAAATAAATAAAATAAAATCTTTTTTTTTTGCTAAAAAAATTAAAAGTGTATTATTTATTGCTAATTTAATATATAGGGTGTCATGCCATTTTATCTTGTTGTAAGTATTGTTGATGGGCTGGGTTTCTTTGGAAATGTTTTTGGGCTAAAAAGAATGGCCCAAAGATTGTTGAATTGGGTTGGCTGGAAAAGTGAGCTGGGTCTGGCCCAATTTCGGGTCTTGCAAGGGGTAGAAGAAATTGGCTAAAATTGACATAATAGCCAATTGAGTTTCAATTAGAGTTTACTCAACACTTAAACATGACAAATTTTCAAAATTAATTAAGGAGCTTTTTAATTTTAACGAAATAAAATAGTTAACTTAATAAACTAATGACTAAAAATATAAATTACTAATTTAGATAAAATTAGTTTAATAAAATATTTAAGTAAAACTAAAATCTTTTTTAGACAATTTTTTTGAATATCCACAAGATTGACATAATTATATACATAATTGTAAAAAATATACTACATTTATTACTTTAAATTAAAAAATGACAAAATTATCTTAAAAATAAATTTTAAGAAATATTTGAAATTCATAAAATTAATTACTTCAAATAGTTTGAGATTAAAGAAACTTAAAAATTAATTTATATCATGAAGGATCAAAATTAAATGTTAACGAATTATTAAGGCCTTTGAGTGAGCAACACTCGGATATGGCTATTTTTCTTAACTATTTCTGATTTCTATTTTTCAATATATAGAATTTTTCGAATTTTACCTATTTAAACACATTTCAATATGGCTATCCAAACAAATAAAGTAAAGAAAAATCATAAATCTTACCATAATTATGAAGACAATAATTGGCTGTGATTGATCAATTTCGTGTCAAGTGTTTAAAGACTTATACCCAAGGTTTAATGACTATTAGGATAATGAGGGTGTCATGTTGATTAACTCCTATTTAAGAAAAATGGTATAAAATAGCA
The DNA here is from genome assembly GCA_027705065.1 of Solanum peruvianum. Lineage (NCBI taxonomy): Eukaryota > Viridiplantae > Streptophyta > Magnoliopsida > Solanales > Solanaceae > Solanum > Solanum peruvianum. The sequence continues at coordinate 53,412,713 of JAKWJD010001757.1, forward strand.
AATATTTAATTAATAAGTATTAAATATTATAGCCATAATTTTTTTTTTATTTGTAATTTACAATAAATGTTCAACGCTTTTTGTCATTTGGAGACTTTCATTATTTTCTTTTTAACTTAAATAAAAAGGAAAAAAATAAAAGGTATATAATTTGAAATTAAATATTCCACGTTCGTATATAATTTATGAAATTCACCTTTTAAGTGGGGGCAGAGTCTAATAATGATGGTAAAACACCTTTTATTTGTATATGTGTCATAGTTATACATAATAAGATATGCTTTTATAATCTCTTTATGTATATATGTAGTAATTTTGTTTATATACAATAACTATATTTTAGTTTGTATACAAATTATCGAAATATACAAATAAAGACATGACAAGATTATCGAAATATACAACTCAATAGCTTCATAGCTAATATAAAATTTGGTGTGAAGCACAATTGTAAACTATTATTATAGGATACAAATATAATTTTTATATTTTGCTGAACCTAAAATTTGCTCATTTAATTATAGAGAAAACCACGAGTTTGTATTCTAAAGAATTTACCCCATGCAACAAAAATAACAATTCGCAACCAAATTAATGATTATTCGTACTATTCAACAAACAAATATAGATCATCATATTTAATTTTACTACTAATTTTTAAGTTAATTATTATATATTTATTTATTTATCTTAAAGAAGTACTACAAGAAAATGCAACATGTTAATCGTGTCTTAATATGTTTCCTCGCTTAAATACACAGAAATCGTTTTTTTTTTTTTTTCTAAAGAAAAATCCGAAGTAGATAGAAGGGTAGTTAGGGAGTATGCTTGTTCCCTCGTCTTTGCCTCCAAAACTTTCAAACTCAGCTCTGTTTCACTTTTGCTTCAAATCCAGTTCCTTCTTCGCTTTCTTCACTTCATCAACGCCATTGCTAAGAGCAGTAGTTCCTTCTTCTTTTACTCAATTACTCAAACAATGCAAGTCTTGTATCAAGGCAAAACTTGTCGTCGCCGGCGTCTTTTCACCCTCAGCAGACCTCACTACATGGTCGTCTCAGGTTGTGTTCTATTGGAACAACCTCATCAAACGCTGTGTTCTTCTCCGACATCACGAGAGTTCTCTGGTCCTCTTCCGCGAAATGCTGAGACTTGATTGGAACCCAGATGGCTACACATACCCTTATATCCTCAAGGCATGTGGTGAGCTTCGGTTCCTCCTTTGCGGTGAATCTGTTCATTCCTTGATTCTATCATCTGGGTTGGATTCCAATGTGTTTGTATGTAATGGTCTCATTGCTATGTATGGGAAATGTGGGCTGTTAGGTCATGCACGCCAGGTGTTTGATGAAACGGTTGAGAGAGTAACTGCTGATGTTATTTCATGGAATTCAATTGTGGCGGCTTACGTACAGAAGGATGAGGATAAGAAAGTTTTGGAGTTGTTTGATTTGATGGTTGGGTTGAATAGTTTTGAGCTGCGGCCTGATGCTGTTAGTTTAGTTAATGTACTTCCAGCTTGTGGTTCTTTGGGGGCGTGGAAACGAGGAAAACAACTTCAGGGTTATGCGATACGGAGATGTTTGCATGAGGACGTTTTTGTAGGAAATGCAATTGTGGATATGTATGCGAAATGTAAGCGTTTGGATGATGCTAACAAGGTTTTTGAGCTAATGGAGGTGAAAGACGTGGTTTCTTGGAATGCATTGGTCACTGGGTACTCTCAGATTGGAAGATTTGATGAGGCTTTGGGATTGTTTGAGAGAATGAGGGAAGAAAAGATTGATTTGAATGTCGTAACATGGAGTGCTGTGATTTCAGGGTATGCACAGAGGGATTTAGGCTATGAAGCACTCAATATTTTTAAGGAGATGAGGCTTTCTGGGGCAGAGCCAAACGTGATCACTCTTGTTTCTGTGCTTTCAGGTTGTGCTGCTATTGGAGCACTGCGTCAAGGGAAGGAAACTCATTGCTATGCCATTAAACAAATATTGAGTTTGGAAGGCAGCAATACTGAGGAGGATCTCATGGTGACTAATGCTCTGATTGACATGTATGCAAAGTGCAAGGAGATGAAAATTGCTCAGGCCATGTTTGATGATATTGACAGGAGAGGTAGGAATGTTGTCACATGGACAGTCATGATAGGTGGATATGCTCAGCATGGCGATGCAAATGATGCTTTAGAACTTTTTTCAGCAATGCTGAAGGATGAGTACTCTGTAATCCCAAATGCATATACTATATCTTGTGCTCTGGTGGCTTGCGCTCGTCTGTCTAGTCTTAGGATTGGTAGGCAAATTCATGCATATGTGTTACGACAAGGGTGTGAACCTACAAAAGTCTTTGTGGCTAACTGTCTCATTGACATGTACTCCAAATCTGGAGATGTTGATGCAGCTAGACTTGTGTTCGATAACATGAGCCAGAGGAATGCTGTCTCATGGACATCCCTGATGACTGGCTATGGAATGCATGGTCGGGGCGAGGAGGCTCTCCAAGTGTTTAACGTAATGAGAGGAGAAGGTCTGCCCATAGATGGTGTAACTTTTCTTGTTGTGCTATATGCTTGTAGCCACTCTGGAATGGTTGATGAGGGTATGAATTACTTCAACCATATGCAGGGGGATTTTGGAGTTGTTCCTGGGGCTGAACACTATGCATGCATGATTGATATTTTGGGTCGTGCTGGTCGACTGGATGAAGCTATGAAGCTCATTGAACGCATGCCAATGGAACCAACCTCAGTAGTATGGGTTGCACTGCTTAGTGCTTGTAGAGTCCATAAAAATGTGGATCTTGCGGAGCATGCCGCTGCAAAGCTGTCAGAATTGGAATCTGAGAATGATGGGACTTATACACTTCTTTCAAATATATATGCTAATGCCAAACGTTGGAAAGATGTGGCCCGGATTAGATCTCTTATGAAACATTCTGGCATAAGGAAGAGACCTGGATGTAGTTGGGTTCAAGGAAAGAAGGAGACTGTTACATTTTTTGTCGGGGACAGATGTCATCCATTGTCTGAAAAGATATATGATCTCCTCGAAAACCTAATTCACCGTATCAAAGCAATGGGCTATGTTCCGGAGACAACTTTTGCGCTTCATGATGTAGATGATGAGGAGAAAGGTGATCTTCTTATTGAACATAGTGAAAAGTTGGCCCTTGCTTATGGCATTCTCACGTCAGCTCCTGGAGTGCCTATCAGAATAACCAAGAACCTGCGAGTTTGTGGAGATTGTCATACTGCAATGACATACATATCCAAAATCATTGAGCATGAAATTATACTGAGGGACTCAAGTCGCTTTCATCATATCAAGAATGGATCTTGCTCTTGTAGAGGGTTTTGGTAGTAAGTTTTGTTGTTGTGGAACATTTGCATGGTATACAAAAAGAAGCCCTCTTGAAAATGAAGTAAAAGTTCATAAACAAACCACTGGACAGTGAGATTTGCAACACTTCTGCTTTTCAGAAGAGTGACACAGTGAGTGCAAGAACATGGAAACAAGAGTACAGAGTGGGGCATTTTCTTTTTAATGGTACTCCCTTTTCATCTAGGTAAGCTAATTATTGTGTTCTTTTCTATATTCTAAAAGTTCTTCTCCATTAATGCACAGGAAGAACCAAGAACTAGTCCTGCAGATTGGGTTTTAAACATATTATTCATAAGAATCGTTCTGCAAGTGAGGCCCAGATTGCAGCATAATATTCTATTTCCTTCCAGTCTACCACAATTGGATGTGCTGAAAGTCTGCAATGCAAAGAAGGTAATGTAAAAAAGCTTTAAGATAGTGCTTAATAAGGTGAGAAGTTATTCATATTTGTGCACTATTTTTCTCAATACTTCATCTGCCAACTTCACTGAATACAATTATACTTGGATATTCGCATCATTCTGTGATATTATAATGTTGGGGCAGACATCAGAACGAGCTTTTCTTTGTGGGAATGCTTAATTAGAGCTTATGGTGATGAAATTACCAAACTGAAATGGTCAATTAGAATACTTTTGAGAGACTCGCTGGAAATGTATAAGAGAAGACAGAGTTTTTCTTTTCTCAAAGTTATTGTCACATCAAATTAACCTTTAGTTAGGTGGTTTCTTAACACATCAAACACCATTATTGCAGACATCTACATGTATAAGGATGTATTCATGTGCATCTATACACGGAACATATTAGTTAATTACACTAAACTCTTTCCTCAGACAGTATACTATTCCGATTTATTGTTTAAAGTGTACAATTGTATCTGTATGCTATATTATTAACAAGGCATTGTAAAAATCCATTGGTTGCTTGATGCTGCTCAGAGTGAATCTCTTCCATAGATGCCTTACCTTGGTTATAATCCTTACTTTGTGCAAAAGAAATACCTTTTTCACTTTGGGTACAAATTTTTCTTGAAATGGTGCAAAGGGAGAGCCCTTTCGAACATGCTCTCACACACTAATGCACTCGCACATGAACACAAAAGTGAACAAAGATGATTGTTGGGTTGTTTAGCAAAGATGGAGCATGATCTGCTTAGCAGCTTCAAATGTTCATGTGTTGATTGATATGGACCAGTAACTATTGTGCAAGTCTGGTCTATATTTTTGAATGCAAAATGATTTGGATGGATATTCATTAGTAGTATTGCAACCCTTACAGCATTATCTAACAATGAGGATGTATACAAGCTTTATGTCACACATCGGTTCTCTGCCATTAGTTAATTCTTTTCTGTTAAGATTCATTTATTCCAATAGTTACTTATCCAAATTAAAAATATGTACTCATCCCAATAGTTTGTCAAGATCATCCATTATTTCCTCAAGGCTGGTGGTGGCAACATCTGAGAAAGGACTTATTCTAGACAAATAGGCTATATGCAAATAGAAAACCTCTCCTCTTATGGAGAACTTCCCCTTTGATGGGTCTTATGCTTCGCGAATCATTATTAGTTAGGAGGTCCAAATTAAGTGTTGACAGAGAAACAAAAAAAATCCCCATGTAGGGTCACTGAAGCATATACTATTTATTATACATTCATTTTTAGTTACCAAGGCAAATTAACAAACTTTTATACAGTACCTACGGAACTTTTTATGCTTGAGAAAATAATTGAATATTGCAGATGTAGGGAAGAATAGGAACTCTATTTGAAGCAATTGAAGAAAAAAACAGTATAAAATAAAAAAATGAATCGGTTTTCCCAATTGGAGATTCTGGTTACTCAATTGTCACTTTGTAGTTGTCGTTTCCAATTTTTGTCCGGCAACAATTAATGTAAAATACAATCAATCCATTTTTTTTCGTGTAATCAGAGTAAGCAATGACGAAACCGTTTAAATACCAGAAACACTAATTTATTATATAAAAATAAAGTGTTTAAACTATACATATTGATAATAATTTTTTTCTATCATGATATTTCCAATTTAAAAAAAAGAAGAAGAAGAGAATTAAGGGAAAAAAGAAGTAACGTGGAATATGATTAGTCAACCAGTCAGCATCGCATGTGAATAATTTAAAACTCTTCCTATTTATCCTAACAAAAACCAAACATTTGGTGCAACAACAAAAGTTTATTCTGATTTAGTTCCACTTATATATAACTCAGTCCACTGGCTAATCAGATATAACTTATGCATTATTAATACATAGTTGTTCTAATTCTGTAACATTTATAGTAAATAAAAAATACTTATAATTTATTGTTCTCTCAAAAGTCTATTTTTATATATATATTTGAACCTTGTTATTAACGTGTGTTTCCCTCGTATCAACCGATTCCTCTCAAGAACTTAAATGTTTAATGTTGTAGCTCTCTTAATTATCACTTGAAGTTGGGGTGGTTAACTTAAATTCATCAAAGGATGTCTTGCATTTGTGCTATGTTTCACTGAGATATGGATCCTTCACAAAGCCTTGTGTCCATTCATTATGCAATTAAGGTAAGTGTGTGTCACACACTTTAATAATATTTCAATCATTTGTAAAAGTTGTTGTCGTTCGTGATCAAAGAGGTTATCAATTCAAGCTGTAAAAATAATAGTGTGGAAATGCAGAGTTATATTATGTACGATTGACCCAATGAGATCCCTTTTCAGACCCGCACTTATTTTTAGATATATATTTATCAAAATAATTTTTCAGAGAATTAAGCCAAATATGTTTGATCAATAAATTTGAAAATTATCTTTTTAAGTATTTGATTAAATTGTGTTTGACAAATCTTTTCAAAAAATGTTTTTAAAATGTCAATTACGAAAAAGGACAGTATTATTAAAAGGTTAGTTTTATAATTAGTATTTTTATTTGAATAGATAAATAAAAATAGATAAAATATTTTTAATATACTTTATGAAAAGCTGTAATTACATATTTATTTTTATTAATTAAAATTTAAAACACAAAACATAAAACAATAAATATATACTATTAAGGTTTTTAATCAATTTAAATTTAGTTAAAGCAAAAAGGGAAGAGGAGAGAGTTTGATTATTTATATTTTATAGATATATATATGGGTTAAACTATTGAGTAACATTTCATAAATATAATTTTTTGTAAGGGAATTTTGGTGAGTGACATCCCATGGGTAGGACCAAGTTTTCTAATAAAAAATGTTTTAGCACAACTATGTTGCTCAGACTCTTCAAAAATGAGGACAGCTGCGTGTTGGATCCTCCAAAATAGTACATTTTTAAAGGATTCAGCATCAGTATTGGAGAGTCGAGCAACATAGTTCAGCACTATGTTATAAGTCATATTCATGTTTTATTCCTATGTGTATGGTGAATTTGTAGAAAGAAACATGGAGGCGCACGGTTGTTCTATCGTTTCAAAGCCTCGGAGTAGTATATGGTCGGTTAAGCACTACTCCCTTGTATGCATTCGGTTCGATTGATCCTTGCCATATCAAATCAGGACAGCAGATATATGAACTCTTTTCCTTCGTTTTTTGGACTTTAACCATCATTCCCTTGTTGAAATATGCCTTTATAGTCTTCAAGGCTGATGATAACGGAGAAGGTATGAAGTTTCAAAAAACTCTAGCTGTCATTGATATATATGTTCAAATCGTACTAATAGTCAGTGATCAATCTGTTGTAGGTGGTACATTTGCTTTGTATTCCCTACTTTGTAGGCGTGCCAATGTAGGTCTGCTCCCGAGTGATACAAGTGCTACGGAGCTTATGCATCTAGAGGAAGGAACCCCTTCTAAAATGAAGGCGGAGTCAAGGGCAAGAAGAGCTATCGGAAGATATAAAAGCAGTCACTACTTGCTGTTACTTTTGGCTTTGGTTGGTTCCTGTTTGATAATCTGTGATGGAATTTTTACTCCTGCTCTTTCGGGTTAGTCTTTACTTCTTACTACTTGGAAATTTTGCTGATCATTACCTCCTACTTTCACATGATTAGGATCAGATTTTGAGTGTTATTTTCTGTTTCAGTTTATTCAGCAACGTCAAATCTGAGACGTTCCTTGTCAAAATTTGCACCCCGATGTAAGAATTGTATTACTATTATTTAACATACAAGATATTTTATACAACTTTGTAGCTGATTTTCTTCATACAACTTTTAATCAGTTACCTCTTCAGAAAATGCAAGACAATCTGTTGACAAGTATTTAAAGAGATGTAAGTTTCCTAACTTGTACCTTTCTGTTTTGGACAATGAAATAGCACTAATATATTTTTGATTATGTGAAATGACACTTTCAGTTATACCAGTTCCAGTAGCTTGTGCCATCTTAGTTTGCCTTTTCATGCTGCAACGATATGGAACCAACAGAATCGGTGTCATCTTTGCTCCAATTGTTATCGTGTGGCTCGTTTTTACAAGTGGATTCGGCTTGTACAATATAATTCATCATCCTCAAATCCTCTGGGCGATATCCCCAACATACATGTTTAGGTTCATTAAGAAAATAGATATGACAAGTTTGAAACTTCTAAGCAACATTGTCTTATGTATAGCAGGTTAGTTTGTGTTAACTGGAAATTACGTATTTCACTTCCATTTTGATGTCGAAGTGCCTTGTATTCATCAGTTATCTCCTAGCACTTCCTAAATTTGCTGATACATCAAACACTTTTACATTCTTCAGGTTCAGAGGCAATGTTTGCAGATTTAGGTCATTTTTCAAAGAGATCTATTAAGGTACTTATGAAATTCGTTAGCCATTTAACATGGAGATTATGAGTTTTCACAGGATGCTTTTTTTGCAGGTCACTTTTATCTTTTTGGTATATCCAGCCCTTGTCTTGTGTTATGCTGGCCAAGCAGCATTTTTCTCCCAACACCTCGGCTCTTCAGATGATGTTGCTCATCTTAGTGAATCTGTCACACATAGTAAGTTCAATAGATTGACTTTTTACATGTCATGATAGTGGCTTGTTCCTTTGAATTTCTAATCATCAGTCATCAATTGCTCAGGACATCTTCAGCATATTTTCACAATTTTGTCCCTTTTTGCTTCCCTCGTGGGTAGCCAAGCTACGATAACTGCAAGTTTTTCCATCATAAACCAATGTCAAGCACTTGCTTGCTTTCCGAGAGTCAAAGTTATCCATACATCAGATAAAGTCCGTGGACAGGTTTATGTTCCTGATGCAAATTGGATGCTCATGATCCTTAGCCTGTCAATCTTGATAGGTTTTCGAGACATATCAGCTATTGCAAACGCTACAGGTATTGCTTTATACATCGATCACAACTTCACTTCTCTTGGTTTTATTAGCACTTAGAAATGTCTAAATTTGGTACTCTCCAAACAAATGTATGCACTTTTGTAGTAACATCTCATAAACTTATTGCTCCAGGTTTAGCTGTTATTTGTGGAATGCTAGTGACTACTTGTCTTATGTCACTAATTATAGCACTGCAATGGGAGAAGAATGTTGCATTTCTCTCTGTTCTGTTTTTGTTATCCTTTGGTTCAATTGAAGCATTGTATCTATCGTCGTGCTTCTTGAACTTTACCAAGGGAGCTTGGTGCATCGTTGTTCTCTCGTTGATTTTCATGACAATCATGGTCTCTTGGCACTATGGTACTATCAAAAAGTATGAATTCGACGTAGAGAACAGGGTGACTGTGGACTGGCTGACAGACCTAAGTCCCGGACTTGGAGTGTCTAGAGTCCCCGGAATTGGATTCATCCATACAAACATTGTGACAGGAATCCCATCTTTTTTCTCCCATTTCATCACCAACCTCCCTGCATTCCATCAAGTGCTGATTTTACTCTCCTTCAAGTCTTTACCCGTGGCATACATTCCCAAAAATGAACGATACCTTATAGGCAGGATCGGTCATAAGGAATACAAGATATACAGATGCATTGTTCGATATGGATATCGTGATCATGTTAGAGATGTTAATGATTTCGAGGATCAGATTATTAGCTCTATAGGCGAGTTCATCACTAGAGAGGAACGACATGATGAATTGTTGATCATGCAAGAGGGAAGGATGATAATTTTAGGGACAAATGGAAATGCATTAGTCCCTATTGTTGGTGGTGAAAGTTGTCAACAAGTAACAGATATTGAAAATCAAAATCCTAATTACAGAAAGAGAAAAAAAGTTAGATTTTTGTTGCCTGAGAGTAGTCCTCAGATGAATTCATCAGTAAGAAAAGAACTAGAAGAACTTGTTGATGCAAGGGAAAGTGGCACTGCTTATTTTTTGGGGCATTCACATTTGAAAATACGCAAAGGATCGAATTTATTGAAGCAATTTCTTGTCATGGCTTATGATTTTCTTGATAGAAATTGCAGAGAGACTCCAATTGGACTAGACATCCCTCATGCTGCTCTTTTGGAAGTTGGAATGGTGTATACAATATAATGTAAATTCGAATCGATGAAATAAATATATTATCGTCTAGATCATAGAGAATTTGAGAAAATTCAAAATTTCTATATGTTCCAAGAATATGAATTACATGTGGAAGTTAAAACAAAATTTTGAAGAAATATGGGACACCTTCTAACCGATTATTTTAACAAAATGAAATGATTATATGACCAGAAATAATAACTCTTCTACAATTCGTTTTAACTTATGATTCAGTTAAAATTAACCCATATTATTGAAGAAAAAATATATAAAAAAAGAAGAGTCACATATTATATTATTTGATTGTTGTATTTAAATCTACGTTACTTGTAGTTACAACCATCTTCAAAATTTTTGGACATGTAAGAGGTATACTTTTTAATTATTGAATTCATTATTCAGGTATATACGCCAACATATATACATACGACATTATATTAAAATACCAATCGTCAAGATTTAAAATGACTTAAACTTTATCTTATAAAGGTAAATATGCTTTAACTGTAGAAAATGATGGAATGGGTGGAGTTGGATCAGGTTTGGCTCGACAGTGTTAAAAAAAAAGAAATACGCCTTAGGCCCTCAAATTTAAGGGGCCTCATTTTTAATAATAATAAGTTATAAGTAATTATTTTTTTAGAAAATTTTTTGAATACTATTTGTAGAAAAAGTAAAATTTTCATGAAAATGAAGAAATTATTGGAAGAAAATTTGACATATTTGGAGTACTATATCTCATGAAAAATAATTTAAAATAAGAATGGTTATATTATCAATTGAAAACTAGAAGAAATCAATTATATAAAAGTTATTAATAATTCAATTTAAGGCCCCGTTTGATTTCTGTTTTAGGCCACTAATATGCTTGAGCCGCTCCTGGGTTTGAACCATTAATTCATTAATTACAACCTTATAATAATATAGGAAGTATTAAAAGTAGAGTTCTCCACGCAATTTGGAGATGTGATCAAAATGCATCTTGGGATCTCTATCTCTCAAATTTGTAATCTTACTTTATAAAAGTTGAGACCCAATTTAATCGCAATAATGTGTCTTTACTTTTTATATAAGAAATCAAAATCAAACAAGCAATTGTATATAATATACAGTATTTTTTTTAATACATGATATGTATATATACATATTAAAATTTAATTCAACGTAATTTTTTTTTGATAAAATCAAAAGTTTATTTATATACACAATTTAAATAAAGTTATTAATGAGAGAGCGATATTGCTAAAGTTTATGGTAGTCTTTAATGTTAGGATCTAATTCACACACACTTGAAGTTTCAAGAACACAAGATTATCAAGAAGAAAGAGATGAGAGATCTGGAGATAGAGAGAGAGAGAGAAATCTAGAGAGAGAAAAATATTCGTGGTAACACCCCGTGAGTAAACTTCCACGGCGGTGGGTATATTTATATTAATAAATCAGAGTATTTAGTTACAGAGAATACATGGAGAATAAATAGTAAAGCCTATATATATATTAATCAGGCTATATATATATTAATCAGGCTCCACTACCTAACAATTCTCCCACTTGGAGACTGATTCAGTCACCAAAATAAATTTCTCAAAAAAAAATATCTCTTCATCATCAACATCTTTACCCCACCGCAACATCTGTAGCAACAACTACAAAAGACCAACCGAGGTTTTGCATAACCCCAATTTCCCAACATCAACACATTTCGTCAACATGTCTGCCGGGTTCTTTGCACCCTCTATCTTCTCCAAGCACATATCACCATCCTCCACTGCCCTGCGAGTGAAATGGTATCGCCTTCTGATGTGCTTTGTCTTCGAATGATAGACTGGATTTTTCACCAACTGTATGGCACTCTGGCTATCTGAGTAAAGAATCTTCTCGCCCTGCTTCTTGCCCAATTCCTCAAGATAATCTGCCAGCCATATCATCTCTTTCCCAGCTTCCGCTATTGCCACATACTCAGCTTCAGTAGATGAAAGAGAAACACACTTCTGAAGCCTGGACATCCAACTCACTGCTGTTCCACCTATCGTGTAAATGTAACCGGATGTACTCTTGCTCGAGTCAACATCCCCACCAAGATCAGCATCCACAAAACCTTGTAGAGTCACCGCGCCTTTGCCAAAACAAAGTGAAGTACTGGATGTACCTCTCAGATATCTCAGAAGCCACTTCACAGCTTCCCAATGCTCTTTCCCAGGGTTCGCCATGTACCTGCTAACAACTCCCACTGCATGTGCTATATCAGGTCTGGTGCAGACCATAGCATACATTAAACTACCAACTGCTGAAGCATATGGAACAAGTGCCATCTGATCGCGCTCCTCGGCAGTCTTGGGGGACTGCTCCTTTGACAATTTAAAGTGATTTGCCAATGGAGTAGTCCTGGGTTTAGCATCATAACCCTGAATCTGCTCAGCACCTTCTCAATGTACAACTCCTGAGATAGATTTAAAGTGCCAGCAAATCTATCACGAGAAATCTTCATCCCCAAAATCTGCTTCGCTGGACCCAAATCTTTCATCTCAAATGCTGCAGACAGCCTTGTCTTCAAATTGTTAATCTCCCTCATACTAGATCCTGCAATCAACATATCATCCACATACAAGAGTAGAAAGACATATGAATCAGTGTATTTCTTGAAGTAACAACAAGGATCCTTTTCAGCTTTGCAGAATCCACTCTTGGTCATGAAAGAGTCAAATTCTTGTACCACTGCCTTGGTGCTTGCTTTAGTCCATACAAGCTTCTGCTGAGCTTGCACACCATGTGTTCTTTGCCTGGAACCACAAATCCTTCCGGTTGCTGCATATAGATCTCTTTGTCTAGATCTCCATGTAAGAACGCTGTTTTTACATCCATTTGCTCTAGATGCAAATTCTCCGATGCAACAATACTCAACAGAATTCGAATAGAGGTTAACTTCACAACAGGAGAAAAAATTCAGCATAATCAATACCTTTCCTTTGTGAATATCCTTTAACCACTAAACGAGCCTTGAATCTTCTTTTGCCATCTGGTTCAGTCTTGATTCTAAACACCCACTTGTTCAGCAAAGCTCTCTTCCCTGCAGGTAACTCAGTCAACACCCATGTGTCGTTCTTCTCAAGTGACCTAATCTCATCATCCATGGCTTGCTCCCACTTGATCGAATCCTCCACCTGTAGGGCCTCATCAAAAGATTCTGGTTCCCCCTCATCAGTCAGTAATAGATAGTGTAATGAAGGTGAATACCTATCTGGTGCTCTGATGGTTCTGGATGATCTCCTTAACACCTGCTCAGGTGTAACTTGCTCCACTTCAGATTCTTCAGTAGGAGTTGGTTGAGAATCCGCTTCAACATCTCTGGGGTTACTCTTTTCCAACTCAACCTCAACTCCCACTTGCTTTGTAATCTCTGGGACCTTCTGCTCTCTGTCCTTGTACAGAACAGACTCATCAAATGTCACGTCACAATGTCTTAGGATCTTTCTGTTCTTGTCATCCCAAAACCTGTAACCAAACAAATCAGAGCCATACCCTATGAAGTAACACTTCACAGCTTGGCATCAAGCTTGTCTCTTTTTTCTGGATCAACATGAACATAAGCAGTGCAACCAAAAGTCCTCAAGTGTGAGTACTTGAGTTCTTTTCCTGTCCATACCTCCTCTGGAATCTTGAATCCTAAAGGAACTGATGGTCCCCTATTGATCAAGTATGCAGCTGTGCTCACAGCATCTGCCCAAAATGTTTTGGGCAGCCCACAGTGTATCCTCATACTCCTTGCACGTTCATTCAATGTTCTGTTCATCCTCTCAGCAATTCCATTCTGCCTTGCCTTACCAGGAACTGTTCTCATCAATCTGATTCCCTCAGCTGTGCAGAATGCCTTGAACTCTGATTTTCATATTCTCCTCCATTGTCAGACCTTAGGCATTTGACTTTCAAATCGGTCTGATTCTCAACTTCAGTTTTCCACTTCTTGAAAGCTGCAAACACATCTGACTTATGCTTCAAGAAGTAAATCCATACCTTCCTGCTGAAATCATCAATGAAGGTAACATAGAATCTGGATCCTCCAAATGATGATACTGGAGATGGTCCCCAAACATCTGTATGGACCATTTCCAACCGCACTTTCTTTGGCTCTCTAGGAGTCTTTGTGAAGCTTACTCTTTTCTGTTTTCCCATAACACAGCTCTCGCAAAGACCCATATCAACAGACTTCAGACCATCTAATGCTCCTTTTGCAGCCAGCATCTTCATTCCTTTAGCGCTCATGTGTCCAAGTCTGTTGTGCCACAGACATGAACCGGAAGCACCTTCAACAACAGCGGCCATGTTAATACACCCTGCAGTGGTGTACAAGGTTCCAGATTTTGTGCCACGAGCTACTACCATAGCACCTTTCACAATCTTCCACGAACCTTTCCCAAACTCTGCTGCATATCCTGTGCTATCCAACTGACCAACAGAGATCAAATTTTTCTTGAGCCCAGGAATATATCTGACATCCTCCAATGTCCACTGGTTTCCCGAGGTGGTCTTTATGCAAACATCCCCTTTTCCTTCAATCTCCAAGGCTTTATTGTCAGCAAGGTACACCTTTCCAAAACTTCCAGATTTAAAATTTTGGAACAACTCTTTGCTTGGAGATGAATGGAAAGATGCACCAGAATCCAGAATCCATGATTCAACCGGGCTGTTGACACTAAGGATTAGAGCATCCCCAATGTCCTCTGCTGAATTTACAGAATCATTGTCATCTTTGAATTTCTGATTCTGGTTCTTCTTTGGCTTTGTACAGTTCGTCCGAAAGTGCCCTTTTTCTCCACAGTTCCAACAAGTCACGTTAGATCTGCTTTGGGATTTTCCTCGATTCTTTGATTTCGATCGACTATGTTGATTTTGGCCTTTCGTCTTACTTCTCCCCCTTCGGTCAACGCTGAGAGCACTGCCCGATGAATCTCCCACTTCTCGTTTGCGATACTTTCGCTAAGAACAACATCACGAATTTCATCAAACTTCAGTTTCAGATCCACGGGAACTGCTAATCGCAGCAACAACAGTATCCCAAGAATCGGGCAGAGATGACATCAAAATCAACGCCTTAATTTCATCTTCGAAATTAATATCCACAGAATTGAGTTGACTCACAATCATATTAAACTCGTTTATATGATCAGAAACGGATCCATTCTCAGACATCTGTAAATTGAACAATCTACGCATCAAATATACCTTGTTCATAGCCGATGGTTTTTCATACATGTTGACAGTGCCTTCAACAGATCTGACGTAGTCTTCTCCTTCACGATGTTGAACGCCACGTTTCTTGACAAAGTCAACCGGATCAATCCTAGAGCCTGCCGATCCTTGAGTTTCCACTTCTCCTCCGTCATGGATTCCGGCTTCACCCCGGTCAACGGTTCGTGAAGATCTTTCTGGTACAGATAATCTTCGATCTGCATCTTCCAGAAACTGAAATCGGATCCATCAAACTTCTCGATTCCAAGCTTTGAACCATCCATCTTCAGTGATCGTGTTGAATCTCCTTAGCTCTGATACCAGTTGTTAGGATCTAATTCACACACACTTGAAGTTTCAAGAACACAAGATTATCAAGAAGAAAGAGATGAGAGATCTGGAGATAGAGAGAGAGAGAGAAATCTAGAGAGAGAAAAATATTCGTGGTAACACCCCGTGAGTAAACTTCCACGGCGGTGGGTATATTTATATTAATAAATCAGAGTATTAGTTACAGAGAATACATGGAGAATAAATAGTAAAGCCTAATTATATTAATCAGGCTATATATATATTAATCAGGCTCCACTACCTAACATTTAATTTATGGTAAAATCAAAAGTTTATTTATGAGGTTCATTGAGTTAAAATTTTCTATTCCCTTGAGAGCGATATTGCATAAACAATACGTCCACAAATATATGTAGCAATATATTAATTAGAGAAGATGGTACGAAATATATTTGATTTAATCGTAGTAACAAGCATAATTTGCGTGATACGTGGATATATGGGTGATAAATGTACTGTATGAATTTAATTTGAGCATGTTAAACTTAAAGTGAATTAAGATTAGGACATTATGTCAAGATAGACTAAATAATGAATGATACCAAGTATTGACTTCTTTGTTTGTTTTCTTATAAATTGTTTAATTATCAAACAAAACTATTAAAAACTTCTTCCTCGCTATAACAATATATAACATATCAAACAAAAAAATTATTTAAATAGCCTAACACAGCTTTTCGTAAGTCAATTTGATCTACATAGCCAAACAATTCAACTTTTAGATGGGCTGAATTAGGTGAGTCAAGAAGTCCGGTCAAGTTACTAGATCGATGAGTCCAAATTAGATATGTTGAATGGGTCATATTTTTATGAGTTAATTTCGACACTCCTAGAACTATGGATAAATTTAATTATGAGCTAAGTTCTTGTGCAACTCCAACCAATTGATTTAAGAAAAGCACATTAGACTAATTAAACATGTCACAAGTTCTTACAAAATTTAAGAAATGTAGAAATTGTATCTATATATTTTCATTTCATTATACATTATACATAATACAAAGGGACAAGATAAGACTACTATAGTAAAAGCAAAACGAAACATATCCTGCATTCATCAGCCATGCAGCAAATTGATCTCCTCTTTATTATTGATGCAAATTGCTGGCTTTATTTGGTCCCAATATCATTTCTAAGCTGATCTTCTTCACTTTTCTTATTTGTGGCTAAATTTGTACCAAAATTGTAAAAAGAATAAAACCTCAAAAACAATAAAGCACGAGTTGTATGTAATAGTGCTCCTTAAGGATTGGGGGATGACATAATAAAAAGAGGCTCATGGATGGGACCCTTGAACTTTGAGCATAATGAGTGCTTTTACATCACTTTGATTAAATATTTGTCCAAATATAATAAAAGTGTAAACTAGTAGGATTGTTCAAGTCATATAAAAAGTTCAGAAATTTCATCTTTCATCGACATGATGTTTCTTTTCAATGTCGTAAAGTACCCTCACCCCAAGTTCGGACCCTTTTTTGACTTGGAGCATACACATTCATGGATTAGGATTATTTCCAATCCCTCTTAATTGGGCCGGGTTGGGGTTTTTTCTACTTTTCTCAATCGATTTAGAGTTACACGTTGGCTGAATCTGACTCTGACACCATATTAATTAAATTAGATTTTGGATCTAATTTATACTCCAAAAGTTAATTCAAAAAAGAAAAGAATTGCCTGAGCCATATAAGAATTCCAAATATCTTTATCCCACACCAATGTGGTAGTTCTCTTCAACAAAAAGAAAAAGAAAAAAAAAAGGATCTTTAATTTCAATAATTGCATGCACCCTAGCAAACTACTTTTCACACACCCTTGCGTGTATAAATATGTGAGCCAAACCTACCTCTCATTTCACAGCCAAGTAGAAAACTTGATTGTCATCATTTGCAACTCTAGCATTGTGTGTGATAAACAGTGCTAGAAATTTGCAGTTCTTTGGCTAGAAAAACAAAAGGAGAGAGAGATGGCAGTTGATTTTGGTCACTACGCTTTTGCTTTTGGTGTCCTTGGTATATTAACCCCTTTTCTCCTTCAATATTATAAGTCTACATGCATTTACTTTTAATTCTATTAATTAGTTGAACAAACACTTAACGAAATTTCTGACTAAACGTAAGCATATCAACAAAGTGATACTCACTACATACGTATAAACTCATGATCGTCTCATTTCTTATTTTATTTTGGTAAATTCAATTTTCAGGTAACATTATCTCGTTCATTGTGTTCCTTTCTCCAATGTGAGTCTCCATTTACTTAAATTATTTTTTGAAAAAAAATCAGTATATTTGGATTATATGTAATCGTACTGATTCAAATTTATCATACTTGTAGACCCACGTTCTATAGCATTTACAAGAAGAAATCAACAGAAGGGTATCAATCAATTCCATACGTGGTTGCTCTCTTTAGTTCGATGCTTTGGATATATTATGCACTTTTGAAATCCAACATGCCCCTACTCATTACAATTAACTCCTTTGGTGTGTTCATTGAGACTATCTACGTTGGTTTCTACCTTTTCTACGCACCAAAGAAAGCCAGGGTACGTATTTTAATTTTTACCTTTTTTTTCCCTTCCTTTTCGATAGGAAAGAAAAATATAACTTTGATCGTTAAAATTTAATTTATTTATTTATTCATTCAGGTCCATACTATAAAAATGCTGATGTTATCAGTGATTGGTGGATTTGGTGCAATAGTGCTAGTTACTGAATTTCTATTCAAAGGAGTCGTTCGTGGACAAATTGTTGGATGGATTTGCCTTATTTTCTCCTTGTGTGTATTTGTTGCTCCCTTAGGCATTGTGGTAAGCTTTTACGTGTAATTTTTAATTTTCTCATTCAATTGGAGTTTTGTCCTTCTCTATATGTTAAGTTTGTGAGTATTTTTGTTATTATTTGATTTCATGCAGAGACAAGTCATCAAGACCAAGAGTGTGGAATACATGCCACTTCTCCTATCAGTTTTTCTCACATTAAGTGCTGTTATGTGGTTCTTCTATGGTCTTCTACTAAAGGATATTAACATTGCTGTGAGTTCACTCATCCTACAAATTCTTCAATTTTCTTGCATGCATAATCCACCACTACATACAACAACAATAACATATCCAGTAAAATTCTACGAATAAGATTTGGGAAATATAGTGACTACGCTAGCTTTACCTTTAGTTGCACGGACTCTTCACTTTTGATGCCGCACCCGTCTCGGATTCTTAAAAAATACACTATTTTTAGCGTGTATTCAATTTTGGGTAAGGAAAAACTTGTTATTCTTAACTCTTGGGCTCAGGAATTCCTATATAACTCAAGTGACACAGCAAAAGCTTTGTGTATTCTTCTAGTAAGTGAGTTTTTTCTCGGATATCATTCACCCCAGGTTGGGCATAATAAAACAAAAAGGGAAAAAGAATATAGTAGAAAACACCAGTAGCGCACACCAATAAATAAGTATAATAGTCTAAACAAGTAACAATTAGAAGTATAAGAAAGCAAGGAGAGGAAAAAATAAGTACTAATATTACTGATAAGGGAAACTAGACGGTGCAACTAACACCTATTACCTTTTTACCTTAATCAGTGACCTTTGTATACCCTATATAGGGTCCATGTTCACAGTAAGCCGCAGGTGTTTCAGATCATGTGTAATCACCTTTTCTCAATACTTTTTCGGCGTATCTCTACTAGAGAAATACATATTTACGCGTTTACTAAAATATCTTGTATATTATCACTGTTCTTACGTACTAACCTTTTTTAAAAATATTTTATAGGCTCCAAATGTTTTGGGGTTCATCTTTGGAATACTCCAAATTATACTCTATGCAATATACAGCAAAAAGGAGAAGTCCATCATAAAGGAACAGAAACTTCCAGAGATACAAAAGACTGAAGTAATTGTGAAGGATGAGAACATGAATGCAAATAAGAAGCTTCCAGAACTCACACAAGAACAAATTATTGACATAGTGAAGCTTGCAGGTTTACTGGTTGTTACTGATAAAACAAACGTAGCCACGTGTCCAAATGATACTAATTGTGGAGTTAAAGCAGTTAATAAAATAGAAAACATGCCCAAGCTGCAAACAGTGGCAACTTAGTACGTACTACATGGCAAGTCATTTGCTTGGAATTTGGCATTGAAATCTCAGTGTCATTTATTCCTTTGGTTAACTTTTCCTAAGTAATATAGTGTGTGATGCATGTGAATGTTTGTACACAAGTTATGTGTGACGAGAATATAATTAAGTAATTAAAAGTGTGTGCTCTCTAATAGTTTAAACTAAACTTTTGGATGAGATGGCCATTGCAATGGCTTAGGATATTCTCTGTATGTGTGCTCATATTTATGTAATTCTATTAATATGTTGTCCTAGTAAAGAATAATTGGTTGTCGTGATCTATATTATATATAATTAGTCCCATATAATTAAGAGGCTAGCATTGATATATTTCTTTTACAGCAAATAAAGGAGTCCGAAACTCAAACGGTAGAAAATATTAACAAAAATTCCAAAAGGGTATATAAAATTTTATATAAACCAAAACGGTAAAATCGCTCCGCCCGCAGCGATTTACTTCAACTGAAAAAGTAAAATCGCTGCGGGGGCAGCGATTTTGACAAAAGTTTTTTCCTTCTTACAAATCGCTGCCAGGGCAGCGATTTATAAATTTTTTTTTTTTTAAAAAAAAAACATAAATCGCTGCGCCTAGGCAGCGATTTACAAAAAAAATAAAATTTTTTATGTAAATCGCTGCCTAGGCAGCGATTTACAAAAAAAATAAAATTTTTTATGTAAATCGCGCTGCCTAGGCAGCGATTTACAAAAAAAAAAATATTTTTTTATATAAATCGCTGCTACAGTAGAGCAGCGATTATAAAAAAATATTTTTTTATATAAATCGCTGCTACTGTAGCAGCGATTTACAAAATTTTTTTTTTTTGTAAATCGCTGCTACAGTAGCAGCGATTTATATCAATTTTTTAATAAATCGCTACTGTAGCAGCGATTTATTTAATTTTTTTTATTAAATCGCTGCGATAAGCAATTTTTTAAACTAAAAAAAATTAAAAATTTTAAACACGATTTTATATATATAAAAAAATTATAATATTTTTTAAATTTATGTATATAACTTATAAGAAAATATACATTATTTAAAAAAAAATTAAAAATAAGTAAAGTAATAAATATATTTTCTTTCTAAAAAAAGATATTATATTGAATTTAAATTTAAATAATATTTGAATTTAAATAATTAATTTTTTTAATAAAAAATTAAAGGAGAAAAATTATTTAATTGAATTCAAGTACATCTCTAATCACACCTATTAATTATAATTTTTTTATATATATAAAATCGCTGTTTTAAAAATTTTTAAATTTTTTTTAGTTTAAAAATTGTTTATTGCAGCGATTTAATAAAATTTTTTTTTTTTTAATAAATCGCTGCTACAGAAGCGATTTATTAAAAAAAATTGATATAATCGCTGCTACTGTAGCAGCGATTTACAATTTTTTTTTTTTTAAAAAAACATAAATCGCTGCTACAGTAGCAGCGATTTATATAAAAAAATATTATTTTTTTTTGGTAAATCGCTGCCTAGGCAGCGATTTACATAAAAAAAATTTTTTTTTGGTAAATCGCTGCCTAGGCAGCGATTTACATAAAAAAAAATTTTTTTTTAAAAAAATTATGTTTTTTTTAAAAAAATTTTTTTTTTTTACAAATCGCTGCTAGGTAAGTTTTACTTTTTCAGTTGAAGTAAATCGCTGCGGGCGAGCGATTTTAACCGTTTTGGTTTATATAAAATTTTATATACCCTTTTGGAATTTTTGTTAATATTTTCTACCATTTGAGTTTCGGACTCGCAAATAAAGTATAGCAAGTACTAACATTTTAACGGGGTTAATGCATGTGTGCGTCCTCAGAAAATTTTATTTTTTCATCAAACATATTTCATTTCATGCAGCCGATTGGTCCTTACGGCCAATCCGATCCATTTTCAAGGTCAAACGAGCTCCAAAGTGCGCATACTCCCCATTTCGACGATTTCCGTGTGCTATACCAAATCATTTTTTGGGTGATCCGGATTTCGATGTTAAAAATGCCAATTTTTTTTGTGGATGTCCATCATGACTTTGGCTGTGCAGCCGGTTGGTCCTCACGGCCAATCCGACCCATTTTCAAGGTCAAACGAGCTCCAAAGCGTGCATACCCCATATTTCAACGATATTCCTGTGCTATAGCAAACCATTTTTTGGGTGTTCCGGATTCCGACGTCAAAAAAGCCAAAATATTTTATAGACGTCCTTCAAAACCTTGACTATGCAGCTGGTTGGCCCTCTCACCCAATACGACCCGTTTTCAAGGTCAAACGAACCTCGAAGCACACATACACCCCCATTTTGACGATTTTCGTATGCTATAACAAATCATTTTTTGGTTGATCCATATTTCAACGTCAAACATACCAATTTTTTTTTTATGGACGTCCGTCAAGACCTTGGCTATGCAGACGATTGGCCCTCACGGCCAGTTAGATCCATTTTCAAGGTCAAACGAGCCACGAAGCGCGCATACCCTCTATTTTGATGATTTTGTGTGCTATATAGCAAACCATTTTTTGGTGATCCAGATTCCGACGTCAAAAATGCCAAAATTTTTTGTGGACGTCCGTCAAGACATTGGATATGTAGCTGGTTGGACCTCACGGCCAATCTGACCCATTTTCAAGGTCAAACGAGCTCCAAAGTGCGCATACCCCCCATTTCGACGATTTTCGTGTGCTATAGCAAACAATTTTTTTGGTGATCCGGATTCTGATGTCAAAAATGCCATAATTTTTTGTGGACGTCCGTCAAGACCTTGGTTATGCATCCAATTGGCCTTCACCGCCATTTTGACCCATTTTCAAGGTCAAACGAGCCCCGAAGCGCATACCCCCCATTTCGACGATATTCGTGTGCATAACAAATATTTTTTTGGGTGATCCGTATTCCGACGTTAAAAATGTTTAAATTTTTTGTGGACGTCCGTCAATACCTTGGCTATGTAGCGGGTTGGCCCTCACGGCCAGTCCAACCCATTTAGAGGTAAAACGAGCCCCGAAGTTACCCCATTTTGACGATTTTCGTGCGCTATACCAAACCATTTTTTGAGTGATCTGGATTCCTACGTCAAAAATGCCAAAAGTTTTTGTGGACGTCTGTCAAGGCCTTGTCTATGCATCCAATTGGACGTGAGGGATAACCGGCTGCATAGCCAAGGTATTGACGGACGTCCTTAATAAATTTTGGCATTTTTGACATCTGAATCATTATCACTTAAAAAATGGTTTGGTATAGCACACGAAAACCATCGAAATGGAGAGTATGCTAGCTTCGGGGCTTATTTGACCATGAAATTGGGTCCAGCTGGCCACGAGAGCAAACCGGCAGCATAGTCAAGGTCTTGAAGGACGTCCACAAAAAAATTTGGCATTTTTTACGTCGGAATTTGGATCACCCCAGAAAATGTTTGCTATAGCACACGAAAATCATTGAAATGGGGGGTATGCTCGCTTCGAGGCTCGTTTGACCTTGAAAATTGGTCGATTGGCTGTGAGGACCAACCGACTGCATAGCCAAGGTCCTGACGGACTTCCTCAAAAAAGTTTGGCATTTTTGACGTCAGAATTCGGATCACTTAGAAAATGGTTTGCTATAGCACATGAAAAATCATCGAAATGGGGGGGGTATGCACACTTCGGGGCTCGTTTGACCTTGAAAATGGTTCTGACTGGCCGTGAGGCCAACAGGCTGTATAGCAATGGTCTGGATGGACGTCCACAATTTTTTTTGGCATTTTTTATGTTAAAATCCGGATCACCCAAAAAATTGTTTGCTATAACAAACGAAAATCGTTGAAATTGGGTATGCGCGTTTTCGGGGCTCGTTTGACCTTGAAAATGGGTCGGACTGGCCGGAGGGACAACTGGCTTCATAGACAAGGTTTTGAAGGATGTCCACAAAAAAAATTGGTATTTTTGACGTTGAAATCCGGATCACCCAAAAAATGGTTTGCTATAGCACACGAAAATCATCGAAATGGGGGGGGGGGGTATTCGCCCTTCGGGGCTCATTTGACCTTGAAAATGGGTCGAACTGGCCACGAGGGACAACCGGCTGCATAGACAAGGTCTTGAAGGATATCCACATAAGATTCTGGCATTTTTGACGTTGGAATACGGATCAACCAAAAAATGGTTTTCTATAGCAAACGAAAATCGCTGATATGGGTGTGTGTGCATGCTTCAGGGCTCTTTTTACCTTTAAAATGGGTCAGATTGGACGTGAGAGCCAACCGGCTGCATAGCCAAGGTCTTGACGGACGTCCACAAATTTTTTGGCATTTTTGACGTCGGAATTCGGATCACTCAAAAAATAGTTAGGTATAGCACCACTTTGCCTCTGTTCTATGTAAACCCCCCCTTCACCCCACCGCCTAAAGTAGTAAAGTAAAGAAGGGCTCTTTGGGGTCTCATTTTGAAAATCGTCGAAATAGGGGGTATGCGCGCTTCAGGGCTCGTTTGACCTTGAAAATGGGACGAATTGGCCGTGAGGACCAGATAGTTGCATATAAAAGGTCATAACACACGTCCACAAAAACATTTGGCATTTTTGACGCGAAATCCAAATCACCCAAAAAATGGTTTGCTATAGCACACGAAAATCATTGAAATAGGGGGTATGCCTTCTTCGGGGCTCGTTTGACCCTCAAAATGGCTGGATTGGCCATGAAGGTCAATCAAATACATATCCAAGGTCTTGACGGACTTCCAAAATTTTTTTGGCATTTTTGAAGTTGGAATCTGGATCACTCAAAAAATAGTTTGCTATAGCACATGAAAATTGTTGAAATAGAGGGTATGCGTGCTTCAGGGCTCGTTTGACCTTGAAAATAGTTCAGACTGGCCGTGAGGGACAACCGACTGCACAACCAAGGTATTGACGGATGTCCACAAAATTTTTTTGGCATTTTTGACGTCGGGATCTAGATCACCCAAAAAGTGGTTTGCTATAGCACACAAAAATCATTGAAATGAGGGGTATGCGCGCTACGGGGCTTGTTTGACCTCGAAAATGGGTCGAACTGGTCGTGAGGGCCATCCGGATGCATACCAAGGTGTTGAAGGATGTCCACAATTGATTTTGGCATCTTTGACGTCAGAGTCCGTATCAACAAAAAAATAGTTTTGCTATAGCAAACGAAAATCATCGAAATTGGGAATATGCGAGCTTCGGAGCTCTTTTGAACTTTAAAATGGGTCGGATTGGCTGTGAGGGATTACCGGCTACATAACCAAGGTCTTGACGGACGTCCACAATAAATTGAATTCGGATCACCTAAAAAATAGTTTGGTATAACACACAAAATCGAAATAGGGGGTATGAGCGCTTCGGGGCTCGTTTGATCTTGAAAATGGGTCAGATTGGCCTTGAGGGCATACCGCTGCATAAACAAGGTCTTGAAAGACGTCCACAATTTTTTTTTGCATTTTTGACGATGGAATACGGATCACCCAAAAAATGGTTTGCATAGCACTTGAAAATCATTGAAATGAGGGGTATGCGCCCTTCGGGCTCGTTTGACCTTAAAAATGGGTGGCACTGGCCGTGAGGGACAATCCACTTCATAGCAATAGTCTTGACGGACTTCCACAATTTTTTTTGGAGTTTTTGACTTCGGAATCCGGATCACCCAAGAAATAGTTTGATATAGCACACGAAAACCATCAAAATAGAGGGTATGCGTGCTTCGGGACTTGTTTGACCTTGAAAATAGGTCGGACTGGCCGTGAGGGACAACTGACTGCACAACCAAGGTATTGACGGACATCCACAAATTTTTTTGGCATTTTTGACATCGGAATCTGGATCACCCAAAAAATGGTTTGCTATAGCACACAAAAATAGTCGAAATGGGGGGTATACGCGCTTCGAGGCTCTTTTGACCTCTAAAATGGGTCGGATTGGGCATGAGGTCCAATCGACTGGATAGCCAAGGTTTTGACAGATGTCCAAGGTTTTATTTAATGTCTACATAATTTTGGTATTTTGGACATCAAAATTTGGATCACCCAAAAAATGATTTATTATAGCACACGAAAATCATCGGAATGGGGGGTATGCGAGAATCGGGGCTTGTTGACCTTTAAATTGTGCCGGGTTGGCCGTGATGGATAATCGACTGGATAGCCAAGGTCTTGACGGACGTCCGCAATTTTTTTTGGCATTTTTAACTTTGGAATCCGTAACACCCAAAATATGGTTTGCTTTAGGATACAAAATATCGAAATGGGGGGTATGCGCGCTTCGGGGCTCGTTTGACATTTAAAATGGGTCAAATTGGCCGTGAGGGCCAACCAGATGCATATCCAGGGTCTTGAAGAACTTTCACAAATTTTTTTTGTCATTTTTGACGTCAGAATCCGGATCACCCAAAAAATGGTTTGCTATTGCACACAAAAATCGTCGAAATGGGGGGTATGCGCGATTCGAGGCTCGTTTAACCTTGAAAATAGATCGGATTGGTTGTGAGGACAACCGGCTACATAGCCAAGGTCTTGATGGAAGTCCACAAATTTTTTTGGCATTTTCGACGTCGGAATCTGGATCACCCCAAAAATGGTTTGTTATAGCACACGAAAATCGATAAAATGGAGGGTATGCGCGTTTTGGGGCTCGTTTGACCTTAAAAATGGATGGAACTGGCCGTAAGGACCAATCGACTGTATAGCAATAGGCTTGACTGACTTCCACAAATTTTTTTGGCATTTTAACGTCTGAATCCGGATCATCAAAAAAATGGTTTTCTATAGCATACAAAAACCGTCGAAATGAAGGGTATGCGTGCTTCGGGGCTCGTTTGACCTTGAAAATGTGTCATACTTTCCCGTAAGAGCCAA
This sequence comes from Solanum peruvianum, assembly GCA_027705065.1. Classification (NCBI taxonomy): domain Eukaryota; kingdom Viridiplantae; phylum Streptophyta; class Magnoliopsida; order Solanales; family Solanaceae; genus Solanum; species Solanum peruvianum. The sequence continues at coordinate 53,439,083 of JAKWJD010001757.1, forward strand.
CCGGCTGCATAGTCAAGGTCTTTACGGACGTCCACAATTTTTTTTGGCATTTTTGACGTCAGAGTCTGGATCACCCAAAAAATGGTTTGTTATAGCACACAAAAATCATTGAAATTGGGGGCATGCACGCTTTAGGGATCGTTTGACCGTGAAAATGGGTCGATTGGCCGTGAGGGACAACCGGCTGCATAGACAAGGTCCTGAAAAACGTCCTCAAAATTTTTTGGCATTTTGAAGTCAAAATCCGGATCACCCAAAAGATGGTTTGCGATAGCACACGAAAATCATCGAAATGGGGGGTATATGCGCTCCGGGGCTCAATTGTAATTGAAAATGGGTTGGATTGGACAAAAGGACAATCGGCTGCATAGAAAAAGTCCAGTCATACGTACACAAAATTTTTTGTCATTTTTGACATTGGAATCTGGATCACCAAAAAAATGGTTTGCTATAGCACTCAAAAATCGTCAAAGTGGGAGGTATGTGCACTGCTGGGCTCGTTTGACCTTGAAAATTGGTCGGAATCACACCGTGAGGGCCACCGGCTTCATATCCAAGGTTTTTATGTATATCCAAAAAATTTTTTGGCTTTTTTTACATCAAAAATCCAGATCATCGAAAAAATGGTTTTCTATAGCACAAGAAAATCATCAAAATGGGGGGGGGGGGTATGCGCACTTCGGGGCTTGTTTGACCTTAAAAATGGGTCGGACTGACTGTGAGGGACAACCAGATGCATAGCAAAGGTCTTGAGGGACGTCCATAATTTTTTTTTTTTGCATTTTTGACGTCGGAATCCGGATTACCCCAAAAATAGTTTTCTATAGCACAAAAAAACGTCAAAATGGGGGTATGCGCGCTTCGTGGCTCGTTTGACCTTGAAAATGGATTGTATTGGCCGTGAGGGCCAACCGGCTGCATAGACAAGGTCTTGACGGATGTTCACAATTTTTTTTTGCATTTTTTACTTTGGAATTAGAATCACCCAAAAAATGGTTTGCTATAGCACACGAAAATCTTTGAAATGGAGGGTATGCACGCTCCAAGACTCGTTTGACCTTGAAAATGGGATGGATTGGCCGTGAGGGACAACAGGATGCATAGCCAAGGTCTTGACGGAAGTTGAATTTTTTTTTTGGCATTTTTGACGTCGGAATTTGGATCACCCAAAAAATGGTTTTAGATAGCATATGAAAATCGTTGAAATGGGGGTATGCGTGCTTCGGGGATTGTTTGACCATGAAAATGGGTTGGACTGGCTGTGAGGGCTATCATCAGCTTCATAGTAAAAGTTTTGACGGACTTCCATAAAATTTTTTGGTATTTTTGATGTCGGAATCAGAATCACCCAAAAAATGGTTTGCTATAGCACACGAAAATAATCGAAATTGGGGTATGCACGCTTTGCGGCTCATTTGACCTTGAAAATGGGGTGGATAGGTCTTGAGGGCCAACCTGATGCATAGCCAAGGTCTTGACGGAAGTCCACCAAAATTTTTGGCATTTTGACATCAAAATACGAATTACCTAAAAAATGGTTTGCTATAGCACACAAAAATCATTGAAATGAGGGGTATGCGCGCTACGGGGCTCGTTTGACCTCGAAAATGGGTCGAACTGGTCATGAGGGCCATCCGGATTCATAGTTAAGGTCTTTAAGTATGTCCACAAAAGATTTTGGAATTTTTGACATCAAAATCTGGATCACCCAAAAAATAGTTTTCTATGGCACACGAAAATCATCGAAATTGGGGATATGCGCGCTTCAAAGCTCTTTTGACCTTTAAAATGGGTCAGATTGGCTGTGAGGGATTACTCGCTACATAACCAAGGTCTTGACGGACGTTCACAATAAATTGAATTCGAATCACCTAAAAAATAGTTTGGTATACACACAAAATCGAAATAGGGGGGTATGAGCGCTTCGGGGCTCGTTTGACCTTGAAAATGGGTCAGATTGGCCTTGAGGGCATACTGACTGCAAAGACAAGGTCTTGAAAGACGTCCACAAAATTTTTTGGCATTTTTGACGACGGAATACGGATCACCCAAAAAATGGTTTGCATAGCACTTGAAAATCATTGAAATGAGGGGCATGCACGCTTCAAGCTCGTTTGACCTTAAAAATGGGTGGGACTGGCTGTGAGGGACAATCCACTTCATATCAATAGTCTTGATGGACTTCCACAAATTTTTTTGGCATTTTTGACTTCGGAATCCGGATCACCCAAGAAATGGCTTGCTATAGCACACGAAAACCATCAAAATAGAGGGTATGCGTGCTTTGGACTTGTTTGACCTTGAAAATAGGTCGGACTGTCCGTGAGGGACAACTGACTGCACAACCAAGGTATTGACAGACATCTACAATTTTTTTTGGCATTTTTGACATTAGAATCTTGATCACCCAAAAAATGGTTTGCTATAGCACACAAAAATAGTTGAAATAGGGGGTAACGCGCTTCGAGGCTCGTTTGACCTTGAAAATGGGTCGGATTGGGCATGAGGTCCAATCGGCTACATAGCCAAGCACACGAAATGGTTTGCTATAGCACACGAAAATCATCAAAATTGGGGGTATGCACGCTTCGCGGCTCGTTTGACCTTGAAAATGGGGTGGATAGGTCTTGAGGGCCAACCGGATCCATAGCCAAGGTCTTGACGGAAGTCCACCAAAATTTTTGGCATTTTTGACATCAAAATACTAATCACCTGAAAAATGGTTTGCTATAGCACACAAAAATCATTGAAATGAGGGGTATACGCGCTACGGGGCTCGTTTGACCTCGAAAATGGGTCGAACTTGTCGTGAGGGCCATCCGAATGCATAGCCAAGTCTTTAAGGATGTCCACAAAAGATTTTGGAATTTTTGACATCAAAATCCGGATCACCCAAAAAATAGTTTTCTATGGCACACGAAAATCGTCGAAATGGGGGTATGCGCGCTTCGGGGCTCATTTGACCTTGAAAATGGATCGGATTGGCCGTGATGGCAAACCGGCTGCAAAGTAAAGGTCGTGATAGACGTCCACAATTTTTTTTGGTATTTTTGACATTGAAATTCGGATCACCCAAAAAATGGTTTGCTATAGAATACGAAAATCGTTGAAATGGGGGGTATGCACGCTTTGGGGCTCATTTGACCTTTAAAATGGGTTGGATTGGCCGTGAGGGCTAACCAGCTGCATATCCAATGTCTTGAAGGACGTCCACAAAAATTTTTGTCATTTTTGACGTTGGAATGCGAATCACCCAAAAAATGGTTTGCTATAGCAAACGAAAATCGTCGAAATAAGGGGTATGCGCATTTTGGAGATTGTTTGACCTTGAAATAGGGTTGGATTGTCCGTGAGGGACAACCGGATGCATAGCCAAGGTCTTGACGGATGTCCACAAAACATATTGGCCTTTTTAACGCTGGAATCTGGATCACCCAAAAAATGGTTTGTTATAGCACACGAAAATCGTCGAAATAAGGGGCGTGGGGTATGGTCTCTTTGGGGCTCGTTTGACCTTGAAAATGGGTTGGAGTGGACGTGAGGGACAACTAGATCCATATCCAAGGTCTTGACGGATGTGCACAACATTTTTTGTTATTTTTGACATCGGAATTCGGATCACCCAAAAAATGGTTTGCTATTGCACATGAAAATCGTCAAAATGGGGGGATGCGCGCTTCAGGGATCGTTTGATCTTGAAAATGGGTCGGATTATCCGGGAGTGCCAAGCGGCTACATAGACAAGGTCTTGACGGACGTTCACAATAAATTTTGGCATTTTTGGCTTTGGAATCTGGATAACCCAAAACATGATTTGCTATAGGACACAAAAAATCGTTGAAATGGGTGGTATGCGTGCTTCGGGGCTCGTTTGACCTTGAAAATGGGACAGATTGGCTGTGAGGGAAAACAAACTGCATAGCCATGGTCTTGACGGAAGTCCAATTTTTTTTTGGTATTTTTGACGTCAAAATCCAGATCACCTAAAAAATAGTTTGCTATAGCATACGAAATCACGAAATGTGTGTGTGGGATATGGGCGCTTCGAGGCTCATTTGACCTTCAAAATTGGTCGGACTGGACATGAGGGTGAACCATTTGCATATCCAAGTTTTCAATGGATGTCCACAAAATTTTTGGCATTTTGACATCGGAATTCGGATCACTCAAAAAATAGTTTGCTATTGCATACGAAAAGCGTCGAAATGGGGTGTATGCTCACTTCGGGACTCGCTTGACTTTGAAAATGGGTCGGATTGGCCGGGAAGGACAACCGGATACATAGCCAAGGTTATGAAGAAGTTCACAAATTTTTTTGGCATTTTTGACGTCAAAATCTGAATCACCTAAAAAATGGTTTGCTATAGCACATGAAAATCGTTAAAATGAGGGGTATGCGCGCTTCGGGGCTCGTTTGACCTTGAAAATGGGTTGGATTGGTCGTGAGGTCCAATCGGATGTATATACAAGGTCTTGATAGACGTCCACAATTTTTTTTGGATTTTGACATTGAAATCCAGATCAACCAAAAAATAGTTTGCTATAGCACACGAAAATCATCGAAGTGGGGGGTATGCGCGCTTCAGGGCTCGATTGACCTTGAAAATGGGTCGGATTGGCCATGAGGGCCAACCGACTGTAAATCCAAGGTCTTGACGTACGTTCACAAATTTTTTTGGCATTTTTGACGTCGAAATCTGGATCACCCAAAAAATGGTTTGCTATAGCACAAGAAAATCATCGAAATGGGAGGTATGCGTGCTTTGGGGCTCGTTTGACCTTTAAAATGTGTCGGATTTGCCGTGAGGGACAACCGGATGAATTCCCAAGGTCTTGAATGACATCCAAATTTTTTTATTTCATTTTTGACGCTGGAATCCGGATAAACCAAAAAATAGTTTTTATAGCACACGAAAATCTTAGAAATGGGGGGTATGCGCGTTTTGGGGCTTGTTTGACCTTGAAAATGGGTCAGAATGGCCATGAGGAAAAATTGGATGAATAGAAAAAGTCTTAACAGACTTCCACAAAGTTTTTTGGCATTTTTGACGTCGTAATCCGAATCACCCAAAAAATGGTTTGCTATAGCATACGAAAATCGTAGAAATGGGGGGTATGCGCGCTTCGGGGGCTTGTTTGACCTTTAAAATGGGTCGGAATTTCCGTGTGGGACAACTGGATTCATAGACAAGATCTTGACGGTTGCCACAAATTTTTTGTCAATTTTTACTTCGGAATCTTGATGACCAAAAAAATAATTTGCTATAGCATACGAAAATTATTGAAATAGCTGATATGCGCGCTTTGGGGCTATTTTGCCTTAAAAATGGCTCAGATTTGAAGTGAGGGACAGCCAGATGCATAGCCAAGGTCTTGACGGATGTCTATAAATTTTTTTGGCATTTTTGATGTCGGAATCGGGATTACCCAAAATATGGTTTGCTATAGCACTCGTAAATCGTTAAAATGGAAGGTATGCACGCTTTGGGGATCGTCTGACCCTTGAAATGGGTCGGAGTAGCTGTGAGGGTCAACCAAATGCATAGCCAAGGTTCTTTACAGACTTCCTATTTTTTTTAGTTTTTTTTGACGGTTGAATCTGGATCACCCAAAAAATAGTTTGCAATAGCACACAAAAATCTTTAAAATGGGGGGTATGCGCGCTTCAGGGCTTGTTTGACCTTTAAAATGGGTCGGACTGACTGTGATGGCCAATAGTCTACCTATCAAAAGTCTTGACGGACTTCCACAAATTTTTTTGGCATTTCTAATGTTGGAATCCAGACTACTAAAAAGCTGGTTTGCTATAGCACATGAAAATCGTCGAAATGGAGGGTATACGCTCTTAGGGGCTTGTTTAACCATGAAAATGGGTTGGACTGGCTGTGAGGGAAAACCGGCTGCATAGCCAAGGTAAGGTGGACGTCCACAAAGTTTTTTGGAATTTTTGAAGTTGGAATGCGGATCACCCAAAAATTGTTTGCTGTAGCACACGAAAATCATCGAAATGGGGTATGTGCGCTTCGGGTCTCGTTTGACCTTGAAAATGGATCAGAATGGCCGTGAGGGCCAACCGGATGCGTAGGCAAGGAATTGAAGGACGTCCACCAAAAATTTTGGCAATTTTGACTTCAAAATCCAGATTACCCAAAGAATGGTTTGCTATAGCACACGAAAAATCATCAAAATAAGGGGTATGCGCGTTTCGGGGCTTGTTTGACTTTATAAATGGGTCGGATTTGCAGTGAGGGACAACCTACTGCATATCCAAGGTCTTGACGAACATCCCCAAAATTTTTTGGCATTTTTACATCGAAATCCATATCACCCAAAAAATGGTTTGCTATAGCACACACAAAAATCGTCTAAATTGGGGGGGGGGGTATGCGCTCTTCGGGGCTCGTTTGACCTTGAAAATTGGTCTGATTGTCCGTGAAGACCAACCAGATGCATAACCAAGGTTATTGATGGACGTACACAAAAAATTGTAGTATCTTTGACGTTGAAATATGGATCACCCAAAAAATGGTTTGCCATAGCACACGAAAATTGTTGAAATGGGGGGTATGCGCACTTCGGGGCTCGTTTGACCTTGAAAATGGGTTGTACTGGCTGTGAGGTCGAATAGACTGCATAGACAAGGTCTTGATAGACGTCAACAAAATTATTTGTCATTTTTGACGTCAGAATTCGGATCACCAAAAAAATGGTTTGCTATATCACACGAAAATCATCAAAATGGGGGATATGCGCGCTTCTGGGCTCGTTTGACCTTTATAATTGGTTGAATTGGCCGTGAGGTCCAATCAGGTGCATAGCCAAGGTCTTGACGGACGTCCAAAAAAGTTTTTGGCATTTTTGACGTCGGAATATGGATCACCCAAAAAATTGTTTGGCATAGCACACAAAAATTGTCGAAATGGGAGGTATGCAAGCTTCGGGGGCTTGTTTTACCTTGAAAATGGGTATTATTGGCTGTGTAGGCCAAGCGGATGCATAGCCAAGGTCTTGACAGATGCCCACAAAAACTTTTGGCATTTTTGATGTTGAAATCTGGATCACCCAAAAAATGGTTTGCTATAGTACACTAATATCGTTGAAATGGGGGGTATGCAAGCTTCGGGGCTTATTTGACCTTTAAAATGGGTCGAATTAGCCATGAAGGACAACCAAATGCATAGCCAAGGTCATGACGGATGTCCAGAAATTTTTTTGGCATTTTTGACGTCTGAATCCGGATCACTCAAAAAATGGTTTGCAATAGCACACGAATACTTTCAAAATGGAAGGTATGAGCGCTGCGGGCTCGTTAACCTTAAAAATGGGTCGTACAGGCCGTGAGGGATAATCTTCAGCAGAGCCAAGGTCGTGGTGGACGTCCACAATTTTTTTTTGTCTTTTTTAAGTCGGAATCTGGATCACTTAAAAAATGGTTTGCTATAGCACACGTAAACCGTCTAAATGGGAGGTATGCGGTTCAGGGATCGTTTGACCTTGAAAATGGATTGTACTGGCCGTAAGGGACAACCGGCTACATATACAAGGTATTGAAGGATATCCACAAACATTTTTGATATCGAAATCTGGATCACTCAAAAAATGATTTGCTATAACACACGAAATCGTCTAAATGGGGGGGGGGTATGCGCACTTCGGGGCTCATTTGACCTTGAAAATGGGTCAGAATGGCCGTGAGGGCCAACTGGATGCATAGTCAAGGTCTTGAAGGACGTCCACCAAAAATTTTGGCAATTTTTACTTCAAAATCCGGATTACCCAAAGAATGGTTTGCTAAGGCACACGAAAAATCATCGTAATATGGGGTATGCGCGCTTCGGGGCTCATTTGACCTTAAAAATGGGTTGGATTTGCAGTGAGGGACAACTCGTTGCATAGCCAAGGTCTTGACCGACGTACCCAATTTTTTTTGGCAATTTTGACCTCAGAATCCGAATCACCCAAAAAATGGTTTGCTATAGCACATGAAAATCGTCTAAATAGGGGGTACGCGCGCTTTGAGGCTTGTTTGACCTTGAAAATGGGTCGGACTGACCATGAAAGCCAACCGACTGCAAAGTGAAGGTCTTTACGGACGTCAATGATTTTTTTTGGAATTTTTGACGTCGGAGTCCGGATAACCCAAATAATGGTTTGATATTACACAAAAAATCGTCTAAATTAGAGGGGGGGTATGCGCGCTTCGGGGCTTGTTTGACCTTGAAAATGGGTCTGACTGGACGTAAGGTCCAATCGGATGCATAGAAAAGGCCTTAACAGACGTCCAAAAAATTTGTTGGTATTTTTTACGTCGGTATCCGGATAACCCAAAAAAAGGTTTGCAACAACACATGAAGATCGTCGAAATGGGGGGTATGTGCACTTCGGGGCTCGTCTGACCTTGAAAATATGTCGGACTGGCCGTGAGGGTCAACCGTATGCATATCCAAGGTCTTACCAAATGTCCACAAAAATTTTTGACATCGAAATCCAGATCACCCAAAAGATAGTTTGCTACAGCGCACAGAAATCATCGAAATGGTGGGTATGTGCGCTTCGGGGCTCGTCTGACCTTGAAAATGTGTCGGACTGGCTGTGAGGGTCAACCAGCTGCATAGCCAAGGTATTATCAAACGTCCATAATTTTTTTTGGCATTTTTGACGTTGAAATCTGGATCACCCAAAAAATGGTTTGGAATAACACACGAAAATCGTCGAAATGGGGTGTATGCGCGCTTCGGGTCTTGTTTGACCTTGAAAATGGGTATGATTGGCCGTGTAGGCCAACCAGATGCATATCCAAGGTCTGGACGGACGCCCGCAAATTTTTTTAGCATTTTTGACGTCGGAATCTGGATCACCCAAAAAATGGTTTGCTATAGTACACAAAAATTGTTTAAATGGGGGGTATGCACACTTTTGCGATCGTTTAACCTTTAAAATGGGTCGTATTGTCCATGAGGGACAACCGAATGCATATCCAAGGTCATGACGGATGCCTAGAATCTTTTTTGGCATTTTTGACGTCTGAATTTGGATCACTCAAAAAATGGTTCACTATAGCACACGAAAACTGTCAAAATAGAGGGTATGAGCACTTCGGGGATCGTTTGACCTTTAAAATAGGTCGTACTGGAGGTGAGGAACAATTGGCATCATAGTCAAGGTCGTGGTGGTCGTCCACAAATTTATTTGGCATTTTGTAAGTCGGAATCCGTATCACTCAAAAAATAGTTTGCTATAGCACACGAAAACTGTCTTAATGGAGGGTATGCGCTTCGGGGCTAGTTTGACCTTGAAAATGGGTCGTATTGGCCGTGAGGGACAATTGGCTACATATACAAGGTATTGAAGGATATCCACAAAAATTCTTGGCCTTTTTGATGTCGGATTTCGGATACCCAGAAAATGGTTTGCTATAGCATACGAAAATCGTCTAAATGGGGTTATACGCTCTTCAGAGCTTGTTTGACCTTGAAAATGGGTCGGACTGTCCGTGAAGGCCAACCGGCTGCATAGCAAAGGTCTTTACGGACGACAATAAATTTTTTTGGCATTTTTGACGTCGGAGTACGGATAACCCAAAAAAGGTTTGCTATAACACACGAAAATTATCTAAATGAGGGGGGGAGGGTATGCGCGCTTCGAGGTTGTTTGACATTTGAAAATGGGTGAAATGGCGTGAGGTCCAACTGAATGCATAGACAAGGTCTTAAATGACTTTTACAAAATTTTTTGGCATTTTTGACGTCGAAATCTTGATCACTCAAAAAATGGTTTGCTACAGTACAAGAAAATCGTCGAAATTGGGTGTATGCGCGCTTTGAGGCTCGTTTGACCTTAAAAATGGGCCGTACTGGCCGTGTGGGTTAACCGGCTGCATATCCAAGGTCTTAACGGACGTCCACAAAATGTTTTGGCATTTTTGATGTCGGAGTCCGGATCACCCCAAAAGTTGTTTGCTATAGCACATGAAAATTGTCTAAATAGGGGGGTATGCGCGCTTCGGGGCTTGTTTGAACTTGAAAATGGGTCGTACTGGCCAAGAGCGCCAACCTGCTGCATATCCAAGGTCTTGACGGTCGTTCACAATTTTTTTTGGCATTTTTGACGTCGTAATCGGGATCACCCTAAAAATGGTTTTCCATAGCACACAAAAATGGTCAAAATTTGCGGTATGCGTGCTTCAGGACTCGTTTGACCTTAAAAATGGGTCGTACTGGCCGTGAGGTCCAACCGTATGCATAACATAGGTATTGACGGACATTCACAAATTTTTTTTGGCATTAATGACATCAGAATTCGGATCACCCAAAAAATAGTTCGCTATAGCACACGAAAATTGTCTAAATGGGGAGTATGCGCACTTCAGGGATCGTTTGACCTTTCAAATGGGTCGTACTGGTTGTGAGGGCCAAACAGATGCATATACAAGGTCTTAACGGATGCCCAAAAAAAGTTTTGGCATTTTTGACTTCGGAATGCGGATCACATATAGAATGTTTTGCTACAGCACACGAAAATCATCGAAAGGGGGGGGGGTATGTGCGCTTCAGGGCTCGTATACCTTGAAAATGGGTCGGACTGGCCGTGATGGACAACCGGCTGCATATACAAGGTCTTGAAGGACCTCCACAAAAAGTTTTTGCATTTTTGACGTCAGATTCAGATCACCCAAAAGATGGTTTGCTAGAGCACATGAAAATCGTCTAAATGGGGGGTATGCGCGCTTCGAGGCTCGTTTGACATTGAAAAAATGGTTCGGAATTTCTTTTAGGGCCAACCGTTTGCATATTTAAGGTCTCTGACAGACGTCCACAAAAATTATTGTCATTTTTGACGTTGGAATCTGGATCAAACAAAAAATTGTTTGCTATGGCACACGAAAATCATCGAAATGGGGGGTATGCGCGCTATGGGGCTCGTTTGACTTTGAAAATGGATCGGACTTGCTGTGAGGGTCAACCGGCTGTATAGACAAGGTCTTGACGGACGTCCACAAAATTTTTTGGCATCTTTGACTTCGGAGTGCGAATTACCCAAAAAATTGTTTGTTATATAGCACACGAAAATAGTCTAAATGGAAAATTTGGCAATTTTGACGTCTGAATCTGGATTACCCAAAAAATGGTTTGCTATAGCACTCAAAAATCATGGAAAAGGGCTGTATGTGCGCTTCGGGGATCGTTTGATCTTGAACAAAGGTCGGTCTGGCCGTGAGGGCCAACCGGATGCATAACCAATGTCTTACCGGATGTCCACGAAAATTTTTGGCATTTGTGGTGCCGGAATTCTGGATCACCCAAAAAATGGTTTGCTCACATGAAAATCGTCTGAATGGGGGGTATTCGCACTTCCGGGCTCGTTTGACCTTGAAATTGGGTCGGACTACTGTGAGAGACAACCGACTGCCTAGCCATGGTCTTGAAGGACATCCACAAAAAATGTTGGAATTTTTGACGTCGGGATCCAGATCACCCAAAAAATAGTTGCTATACCACACAAAAAATAGTATAAATTAGGGGTATGCACGCTTCGGGGCTCGTTTGACGTTGAAAAATGGGTCGGACTGGCCGTGAAGGACAACCGGATGCATAGCCAAGGTCTTAACAGAGTCCACAAAAATATTGGCATTTTTGACGTCGGATTCTGGGTCATTCAAAAAATGGTTAGCTATAGCACACGAAAATAATCAAAATGGGAGGTATGCGCACTTCGGGGCTTGTTTGAACTTGAAAATGGGTCGGACTGGCCGTGAGCGCCAACCTGCTGCATAGCCAAGGTCTTGAAGGATGTTCACAAAATTTTTTGGTATTTTTGACGTCGGAATCCAGATCACCCCAAAAATGTTTTCCATAGCACCCAAAAATCATCGATGTTGTGGGTATGCGCGCTTCAGGACTTGTTTGACCTTTAAAATGGGTCAGATTGGCCGTGAGGGACAACCGGATGTGTAGAAAAGTTCTTAACGATCATCCAAAAAAATTATGGCATTTTTGACGTCGGAATCCGGATCACCCAAAAAATTATTTGCTAAAGCACACGAAAATCGTCTAAATGGGGGGTATGCGCGCTATGGAGCTCGTTTGACCTTGAAATTGGGTCGTACTAGCCGTGAGGGCCAACCGGCTGCATAGCAAAGGTCTAGATGGATGTTTACAAATTTTTTTGGCATTTTGGACGTCGGAATCCGGATCACCCAAAAAATGGTTTGCTATAGCACACGAAAATCTTCTAAATAGGGGGTACGCGCGCTTCGGGGCTCATTTGACCTTGAAAATGAGTCGGACTGGCCGTGTGGACAGCCGGATACATATCAAAGGTATTGACGGACGTCCACAAATGTTTTTGGCATTTTTCATGTTGGAGTCCGGATCACCCAAAATATAGTTTTCTATAGCCCACGAAACTCGTCAAAATGGGGATATGCACCTTTCGAGGCTCGTTTGACCTTGAAAATGGGTTGTACTGACCCTGAGGTCCAACCGGATGCATATACAAGGACTTGTCGGATATCCACAAAAAACTTTTGAATTTATGACATCTTATTTTGGATCACACAAAAAATGGTTTGCTATAGACCACGAAAATCATTGAAATGGTTTGTTATGCACTTCGGAGCTCGTTTGACCTTGAAAATGGGTCGGACTAGCCATGAGGTTAAACCGGGCGCATAGAAAATGGAGGGTATGCGCGCTTCGGGGCTCGTATGACCTTGAAAATGGATCGAATTGGCCGTGAGGGCAAACCAAATGCATATCCAAGGTCTTGACGGATGTCCACAAAAGTTTTTAGCATTTGGACATCGGAATCCGGATCACCCTAAAAATTGTTTGCTATAGCACACGAAAATAGTCTAAATGGTGGGATCGTTTGACCTTCAAAATGGGTCGGACAAGCCGTGAGGGCCAACTGGATGCATAGACAAGGTCTTGACGGACGTCCACGAAAAAATTTGGCACTTTTGACGCCGAAATCCGGATCATCCAAAAAATGGTGTGCTATAGCACACGAAAATCGTCGAAATGAGGGGTATGCTCGCTTCGGGGTTCGTTTGACCTTCCAAATGGGTCGGAAAAGCCGTGATGGACAACCGTATGCATAGAAAAGTTTTTGACAGACGTCCACCAAAAAAATTGGCATTTTTGACGTCGGAATCCGGATCACCCAAAAAATGGTGTGCTATAGCACACGAAAATCGTTGAAATTAGGGGTATGCTAGCTTCGGGGCTCGTTTGACCTTCCAAATGGGTCGGACAAGCCGTGATGGCCAAACGTATGCATAGACAAGGTCTTGATGGAATTCCACGAAAAAATTTGGCATTTTTGACGTCGGAATCCGGATCACCCAAAAAATGGTGTGCTATAGCACACGAAAATTGTCGAAATGAGGGGTATGCTCGCTTCAGGGCTCGTTTGACCTTTCAAATTTATCTGACAAGCCGTGATGGACAACCGTATGCATAAACAAGGTCATGGCGGACGTCCACAAAAAAATTGGCATTTTTGACGTCGGAATACGGATCACCCAAAAAATGGTGTGCTATAGCACATGAAAATCGTCGAAATGAGGGGTATGCTCGCTTCGGGTCTCGTTTCACCTTCCAAATGGGTCGGACAAGCCATGATGTCCAGCCGTATGCATAGACAAGGTCTTGACGTATGTCCACGAAAAAATTTGGCATTTTTGAAGTCGGAATCCGGATCACCCAAAAAATGGTGTGCTGTAGCACACTAAAATTGTCGAAATGAGGAGTATGCTTCGGGGCTCGTTTGACCTTCCAAATGGTTCGGACAAGCCGTGATGTCCAACCGTATGCATAGACAAGGTCTTGACGTATGTCCACGAAAAAATTTGGCATTTTTGACGTCGGAATCTGGATCACCCAAAAAATGGTGTGCTATAGCACACTAAAATCGTCGAAATGAGAAGTATGCTTCGGGGCTCGCCTTGACATTCCAAGTGGGTCGGACAAGCCGTGATGGCCAACCGTATGCATAGAGAAGGTCTTGACGGACGTCCACGAAAAAAATTGGAATTTTTGACGTCGGAATCCGGATCACCCAAAAAATGGTGTGCTATAATAGCACACGAAAATTGTCGAAATGAGGGGTATCCTAGCTTCGGGGCTCATTTGACCTTTCAAATGGGTCAGACAAGCCGTGATGGCCAACCGTATGCATATACAAGGTCTTGACGGACGTCCACGAAAAAATTTGGCATTTTCTACATCGTAATCCGGATCACCCAAAAAATGGTGAGCTATAGCACACGAAAATCGTCGAAATGAGGGGTATGCTCGCTTTGGGGCTCGTTTCACCTTCCAAATGGGTCAGACAAGCCGTGATGGCCAAACGTATGCATAGACAAGGTCTTGACGGACGTCCACGAAAAAATTGGCATTTTTGACGTCGAAATCCGGATCACCCAAAAAATGATGTGCAATAGCACACGAAAATCATTGAAATGAGGCATATGCTCGCTTCGGGGCTCGTTTGACCTTCCAAATGGGTCGGACAAGCCGTGATGGCCATCCGTATGCATAGAAAAGGTCTTGACGGACGTCCAAGAAACATTTGGCATTTTTGACGTAGGTATCCGGATCACCCCAAAAATGGTGTGCTATAGCTCACAAAAATCATCGAAATGAGGGGTATGCTCGTTTCGGGGCTCGTTTGACATTCCAAATGGGTGCGACAAGCCTTGATGGCCAACCGTATGCATAACAAGGTCATGACGGACGTCCAGGAAAAAAATTGGCATTTTTGACGTCGGAATCCGGATCACCCCAAAAAATGGTGTGCTATAGCACACGAAAATCGTCGAAATGAGGGGTATGCTCGCTTCGGGGCTCGTTTGACCATCCAAATGGGTCGGACAAGCCATGATGGCCAACCGTATGCATAGACAAGGTCTTGACGGACGTCCACGAAAACATTTGCATTTTGACGTCGGAATCTGGATCACCCAAAAATGGTGTGCAATAGCACACGAAAATCGTTGAAATGAGGCGTATGCTCGCTTCGGGGCTCGTTTGACCTTCCAAATGGGTCGGAAAAGCTGTGATGGACAACCGTATGCATAGAAAAGTTTTTGACAGACGTCCACCAAAAAAATTGGCATTTTTGACGTCGGAATCCGGATCACCCAAAAAATGGTGTGCAATAGCACACGAAAATCGTTGAAATAAGGCCTATGATCGCTTAGGGGCTCGTTTGACATTCCAAATGGGTCTGACAAGCCTTGATGGCCAACCGTATGCATAAACAAGGTCATGACAGACGTCCAGGAAAAAAATTGGCATTTTTGACGTCGAAATCCGGATCACCCAAAAAATGGTGTGCAATAGCACACGAAAATCGTTGAAATAAGGCCTATGCTCGCTTCGGGGCTCGTTTGACCATCCAAATGGGTCGGACAAGCCATGATGGCCAACCTTATGCATAGACAAGGTCTTGACGGACGTCCAAGAAAACATTTGGCATTTTTGACGTCGGAATCTGGATCATCCAAAAAATGGTGTGCAATAGCACACGAAAATCATTGAAATGAGGCGTATGCTCGCTTCGGGGCTCGTTTGACCTTCCAAATGGGTCGAACAAGCCGTGATGGCCAACCGTATGCATAGAAAAGTTCTTGACGGACGTCCAAGAAAAAATTTGGCATTTTTGACGTCGGTATCCGAATCACCCAAAAAATGGTGTGCTATAGCACACGAAATCATCGAAATGAGGGGTATGCTCGCTTCGGGGCTCGTTTGACCTTCCAAATAGGTCGGACATGCCATGATGGCAAATCGTATGCATAGACAAGGTCTTGACGGACGTCCACGAAAAAACATGGCATTTTTGACGTCGTAATCCGGATCACCCAAAAAATGGCGTGCTATAGCACACGAAAATCGTCGAAATGAGGGGTATGCTCACTACGGGGATCGTTTGACCTTCCAAATGGGTCGTACAAGCCATGATCGACAACCGTATTCATAGAAAAGGTCTTGACGGACGTCCACGAAAATTTTTTGCATTTTTGACGTCGGAATTTGGATCACCAAAAGAATGGTGTGCTATAGCACACGAAAATCGTCGAAATGAGGGGTATGCTTGCTTCGGGGCTCGTTTGACCTTCCAAATGGGTCGGAAAAGCCGTGATGGCCACCGTATGCATAGACAAGGTCTTGACGGACGTCAACGAAAACATTTGGCATTTTGACATCGGAATCCGATCACCCAAATAAATGGTGTGCTATAGCACACGAAAATCGTCGAAATAAGGGGTATATGCTCGCTTCGGGGCTCGTTTGACCTTCCAAATGGGTCGGACAAGCCGTGATGGCCAACCGTATGCATAGATAAGGTCTTGACGGACGTCCATAAAAACATTTGGCATTTTTGAAGTCGGAATCGGGATCACCCCAAAAAATGGTGTGCTATAGCACACGAAATTGTCGAAATGAGGTATGCTCGCTTCGTGGCTCGTTTGACCTTCCAAATGGGTCTGACAAGCCGTGATGGCCAATCGTATGCATAGACAAGGTCTTGACGGACGTCCATGAAAACATTTGGCATTTTTGACGTCGGAATCCAGATCACCCAAAAAATGGTGTGCTATAGCACACGAAAATCGTCGAAATGAGGGGTATGGTTGCTTCGGGGCTCGTTTGACCTTCCAAATGGGTCGGACAAGCCGTGATGGCCAACCATATGCATAGAAAGGGTCTTGACGGACGTCCACAAAAAAGTTTGGCATTTTTGACGTCGGAATCCGGATCACCCAAAAAATAGTGTGCTATAGCACACGAAAATCGTCGAAATGAGGGGTATGCTCGCTTCGGGGCTCGTTTGACCTTCCAAATGGGTCGGACAAGCTTGATTGCCAACCGTAACATAGACAAGGTCTTGACGGACGTCCACAAAAAAATTTGGCATTTTTGACGTCGAATCGGATCACCCAAAAAATGGTGTGCTATAGCACACGAAAATCGTCGAAATGAGGGGTATGCTCGCTACGGGGCTCGTTTGATCTTCCAAATGGGTCGGACAAGCCGTGATGGACAACCGTATGCATAGAAAAGGTCTTGACGGACGTCCACGAAAAAATTTTGCATTTTTGAAGTCGGAATCCGGATCACCCAAAAAATGGTGTGTTAGCTATCACACTGAAATCGTCGAAATAAGGGGTATGCTCGCTTTGGGGCTCGTTTGACTTCCAAATGGGTCGGACAAGCCGTGATGGCCAACCGTATGCATAGATAAGGTCTTTACGGACGTCCACGAAAACATTTGGCATTTTTGAAGTCGGAATCCGGATCACCCAAAAAATGGTGTGCTATAGCACACTGAAATTGTCGAAATGAGGGTATGCTCGCTTCGGGGCTCGTTTGACCTTCCAAATGGGTCGGACAAGCCGTGATGGCCAATCGTATGCATAGACAAGGTCTTGACGGACGTCCACGAAAAAATTTGGCATTTTTGACGTCGGAATCCGGATCACCCAAAAAATGGTGTGCTATAGCACACGAAATGTCGAAATGAGGAGTATGCTCGCTTCGGGGCTCGTTTGACCTTCCAAATAGGTCTGACAAGCCGTGATGGCCAATCGTATGCATAGACAAGGTCTTGACGGACGTCCACGAAAACATTTGGCATTTTTGACGTCGGAATCCGGATCACCCAAAAAATAGTGTGCTATAGCACATGAAAATCGTCGAAATGAGGGGTATGGTTGCTTCGGGGCTCGTTTGACCTTCCAAATGGGTCGTACAAGCCATGATGGCCAACCATATGCATAGAATTGGTCTTGACGGACGTCCACAAAATTGTTTTGCATTTTTGACGTCGAAATTCGGATCACCAAAAGAATGGTGTGCTATAGCACACGAAAATCGTCGAAATGAGGGGTATGCTTGCTTCGGAGCTCGTTTTACCTTCCAAATGGGTCGGACAAGCCGTGATTGCCAACCGTATGCATAGAAAAGGTCTTGACGGACGTCAACGAAAACATTTGGCATTATTGACATCGGAATCTGGATCACCCAATATATGGTGTGCTATAGCATACGAAAATCGTCGAAATAAGGGGTATGCTCGCTTCGGGGCTCGTTTGACCTTCCAAATGGGTCGGACAAGCCGTGATGGCCAACCGTATGCATAGACAAGGTCTTTACGGATGTCCACGAAAACATTTGGCATTTTTGAAGTCGGAATCCGGATCACCCAAAAAATGGTGCGCTATAGTACACTGAAATTGTCGAAATGAGGAGTATGCTCGCTTCGGGGCTCGTTTGACCTTCCAAATGGGTCTGACAAGCCGTGATGGCCAATCGTATGCATAGACAAGGTCTTGACGGACGTACATGAAAACATTTGGCATTTTTGACGTCGGAATGCAGATCATCCAAAAAATAGTGTGCTATAGCACACGAAAATCGTCGAAATGAGGGGTATGGTTGCTTCGGGGCTCGTTTGACCTTCCAAATGGGTCGTACAAGCCATGATGGCCAACCATATGCATAGAAAGGGTCTTGACGGACGTCCACAAAATTTTTTTGCATTTTTGACATCGGAATTCGGATCACCCAAAGAAAAGTGTACTATAGCACACGAAAATCGTCGAAATGAGGGGTATGCTTGCTTCGGGGCTCGTTTGACTTTCCAGATGGGTCGGACAAGCCGTGCTTGCCAACCGTATGAATAGACAAGGTCTTGACGGACGTCCACAAAAACATTTGGCATTTTTGACGTCGGAATCCGGATCACCCAATAAATGGTGTGCTATAGCACACGAAAATTATCGAAATGAGGGGTATGCTCGCTTCGGGGCTCGTTTGACCTTCCAAAAGGGTCGGACAAGCCGTGATGGCCAACCGTATGCATAGACAAGGTCTTGACGGACGTTCACGAAAAAATTTGGCATTTTTGAAGTCGGAATCCGGATCACCCAAAAAATGGTGTGCTATAGAACACTGAAATCGTCGAAATGAGGGGTATGCTCGCTTTGGGGCTCGTTTGACCTTCCAAATGGGTCTGACAAGCCGTGATGGCCAAACGTATGCATAGACAAGGTCTTTACGGACGTCCACGAAAACATTTGGCATTTTTGACATCGGAATCCGGATCACCCAAAAAATGGTGTGCTATAGCACACGAAAATCGTAGAAATGAGGGGTATGCTCGCTTCGGGGCTCGTTTGACCTTCCAAATGGGTCGGACAAGCCGTGATGTCCAACCGTATGCATAGATAAGGTCTTGACGGATGTCCACGAAAAAATTTGGCATTTTTGACGTCGGAATCCGGATCACCCAAAAAATGGTGTGCTATAGCACACTAAAATCGTCGAAATGAGAGGTATGCTTCGGGGCTCGTTTGACCTTCCAAATGGGTCGGACAAGCCGTGATGCCAACCGTATGCATAGACAAGGTCTTGACGGACGTCCACGAAAAAAATTGGCATTTTTGACGTCGGAATCCGGATCACCCAAAAAATGGTGTGCTATAGCACACGAAAATTGTCGAAATGAGAGGTATGCTCGCTTCGGGGCTCGTTTGACTTTTCAAATGGGTCGGACAAGCCGTGATGGCCAACCGTATTTATAGACAAGGTCTTTACAGACGTCGACTAAAAAATTTGGCATTTTTAACGTCGGAATCCGGATCACCCAAAAAATGGTGTGCTATAGCACACTAAAATCGTCGAAATAAGGGGTATGCTCGCTTCGGGGCTCGTTTGACCTTCCAAATGGGTGGACAAGCCGTATGGCCAACCGTATGCATAGACAAGGTCTTGACGGACGTTCACGAAAAATTTTGCATTTTTACGTCGGAATCCGGATCACCCAAAAATGGTGTGCTATAGCACACGAAAATCGTCTAAATGAGGGGTATGCTCGCTTCGGGGCTCGTTTGACCTTCCAAATGGGTCGGACAAGCCGTGATGGCCAAACTGTATGCATATACAAGGTCTTGACGGACGTCCACGAAAAAATTTGGCATTTTTGACGTCGAAATCCAGATCACCCAAAAAATGGTGTGCTATAGCACACGAAAATCTTCGAAATAAGGGGTATGCTCACATCGAGGCTCGTTTGACCTTCCAAATGGGTCAGAAAAGCTGTGATGGCCGACCGTATGCATAGAGAATGTCTTGACGGACGTCCACGAAAAAAATTGGCATTTTTGACGTCGGAACCCGGATCACCCAAATAATGGTGTGCTATAGCACACGAAAATCATTGAAATGAGGGGTATGCTCGCTTCGGGGCTCGCTTGACCTTCTAAATGGGTCGGACAAGCTGTGATGGAAAACCGTAATGCATAGACAAGGTCTTGAGGGACGTCCATGAAGAAATTTGGCATTTTTGACGTCGGAATCCGGATCACCCAAAAAATGGTGTGCAATAGCACACGAAAATTGTCGAAATGAGGGGTATGCTCGCTTCGGGGATTGTTTGACCTTCCAAAGGGGTCAGACAAGCCGTGATGGCCAACCGTATGCATAGACAAGGTCTTGACGGACGTCCACAAAAAAATTTGGCATTTTTGATGTCGAAATCTAGATCACCCAAAAAATGGTGTGCTATAGCACACGAATATTGTCGAAATGAGGGGTATGCTTGCTTCGGGGCTCGCTTGACCTTCCAAATGGGTCGGTCAAGCCGTGATGGCAAACAATATGCATAGACAAGGTCTTGACAGACGTCCGAAAAAATTTGCATTTTTGACGTCGGAATCCGGATCACCCAAAAAAGGGTGTGCTATAGCACACGAAAATCATGAAATGAGGGGTTGCGCTCCTCGGGGCTCGTTTGACCTTCCAAATGGGTCGGACAAGCCGTGATGGCCAACCTTATGCATAGACAAGGTCTTGACGGACGTCCACGAAAAAATTGGCATTTTGACTTCAGAATCCGGATCACCCAAAAAATGGTATAGCAAAGAAAATCGTCGAAAAAAGGGGTATGCTCGCTTTGGGGCTTGTTTGACCTTCCAAATGGGTCGGACAAGCCATGATGGACAACCGTATGCATAGACAAGGTCTTGACGGATGTCCATGAAAAAATTTGGAATTTTTAACATCGAAATCCGTATCACCCAAAAGGGTGTGCTATAGCACACGAAAATCGTCGAAAATGAGGGGTATGCTCGCTTCGGGGCTCGTTTGACCTTCTAAATGGGTCGTACAAGCCGTGATGGCCAACCGTACGCATAGACAAGGTCTTGACGGACGTCCACGAAAAAAGTTGGCATTTTTGACGAGGGAATCCGGATCACCCAAAAAATGGTGTGCTATAGCACACGAAAATCGTCGAAATGAGGGGTATGCTCGCTTGGGGGCTCGTTTGACCTTCCAAATGGGTCGGAAAAGCCGTGATGGCCAACCGTATGCATAGACAAGGTCTTGACGGACGTCCACAAAAAATTTGGCATTTTTGACGTCGGAATCCATATCACCCAAAAAATGGTGTGCTATAGCACACGAAAATCGTCGAAATGAGGGGTATGCTCGCTTCGGGGCTCGTTTGACCTTCCAAATGGGTCGGACAAGCCGTGATGGCCAACCGTATACATAGACAAGGTCTTGACGGACGTCCACAAAAACAATTTGGCATTTTTGACGTCGGAATCCGGATCACCCAAAAAATGGTGTGCTATAGCACACGAAAATCATCAAAATGAGGGGTATGCTCGCTTCGGGGCTCGTTTGACCTTCCAAATGGGTCGGACAAGCCGTGATGGCCAATCGTATGCATAGACAAGGTCTTGACGGACGTCCACGAAAAAATTTGGCATTTTTGACGTCGGAATTTGATTCACCCAAAAAATGGTGTGTTATAGCACACGAAAATCGTCGAAATGAGGGTATGCTCGCTTCAGGGATCGTTTGACCTTTCAAATGGGTCGAACAAGCCTTGATGGCCAACCGTATGCATAGACAAGGTCTTGACGGACGTCCATGAAAAAATTTGGCATTTTTGACGTCGGAATTCGTATCACCCAAAAGTGTGTGCTATAGCACACGAAAATCGTCGAAATGAGGGGTATGCTCGCTTCAGGGATTGTTTGACCTTCCAAATGGGTCGGACAAGCCCTGATGGCCAACCGTATGCATAGACAAGGTCTTGACGGACGTCAACGAAAAAATGTTGCATTTTTGACGTCAGAATCCAGATCAACCAAAAAATGGTGTGCTATAGCACACGAAAATCATTGAAATGAGGGGTATGCTCGCCTCGGGGCTCGTTTGACCTTCTAAATGGGTCGGACAAGCCGTGATGGCCAACCTTATGCATATACAAGGTATTGACGGACGTCCATCAAAACATTGGGCATTTTTGACGTCGGAATCCATATCACCCAAAAAATGGTGTGCTAAAGCACACGAAAATCGTGAAATGAGGGGTATGCTCGCTTCGGGGCTCGTTTGACCTTCCAAATGGGTCGTCCAAGCAGTGATGTCCAATCGTATGCATAGACAAGGTCTTGACGGACGTCCACGAAAAATTTGGCATTTTTGACGTCGGAATTGGATCACCCAAAAATGGTGTGTATAGCACACGAAAATCGTCGAAATGAGGGTATGCTCGCTTCGGGGATCGTTTGACCTTCCAAATGGGTCGGACAAGCCTTGATGGCCAACCGTATGCATAGACAAGGTCTTGAGGACGTCCACGAAAAATTTGGCATTTTTGACGTCGGAATTCCAGATCACCCAAAAATGGTGTGCTATAGCACACGAAAATCGTCGAAATGAGGGGTATGCTCGCTTCAGGGCTCGTTTGACCTTCCAAATGGGTTGGACAAGCCGTGATGGCCAACCGTATGCATAGAAAAGGTCTTGACGGACGTCCACGAAAATTTTTTGCATTTTTGATGTCGAAATTCGGATCACCCAAAAATGGTGTGCTATTGCACACGAAAATCGTCGAAATGAGGGGTATGCTCGCTTCGGGGCTCGTTTGACCTTCCAAATGGGTCGGACAAGCCGTGATGGCCAACCGTATGCATAGACAAGGTCTTGACGGACGTCCCGAAAAATTTGGCATTTTTGACGTGGAATCCGGATCACCCAAAAAATGGTGTGCTATAGCACACGAAAATCGTCGAAATGAGGGGTATGCTCGCTTCGGGGCTCGTTTGACCTTCCAAATGGGTCGGACAAGCCGTGATGGCCACCGTATGCATAGACAAGGTTTTGATGGACGTCCACGAAAAATTGGCATTTTTTGTCGTCGGAATCCGGATCACCCAAAAAATGGTGTGCATAGCACACGAAAATCGTCGAAATGAGGGGATTCTCGCTTCGGGGCTTGTTTGACCTTCAAATGGGTCGGACAAGCCGTGATGGCCAACCGTATGCATAGACAATGTCTTGACGGACGTGCACGAAAAAATTTGGCATTTTTGACGTCGGAATCCGGATCACCCAAAAGGGTGTGCTATAGCACACGAAAATCATCGAAATTAGGGGTATGCTCGTTTCGGGGCTCGTTTGACCTTCCAAATGGGTCAGCCAAGCCGTGATGGCCAATCGTATGCATATATAAGGTCTTAACGGACGTCCACGAAATTTTTTTGCATTTTTGACGTCGGAATCCGGATCACCCAAAAAATGGTGTGCTATAGCACACGAAAATCGTCGAAATGAGGGGTATGCTCTCTTCGGGGCTCGTTTGACCTTTCAAATGGGTCGGACAAACCGTGATGGCCAACCGTATGCATAGACAAGGTCTTGATGAACGTCCACGAAAAAATTTGCATTTTTGATGTCGGAATCCGGATCACCCAAAAAATGGTGTTTATATAGCACACGAAAATCGTCGAAATGAGGGGTATGCTCGCTTCGGGGCTCGTTTGACCTTCCAAATGGGTCGGACAAGCCGTGATGGCCAACCGTATGCATAGACAAGGTCTTGACGGACGTCCACGAAAAAGTTTGCATTTTTCACGTCGGAATTTAGATCACCCAAAAAATGGTGTGCTATAGCACACGAAAATCGTCGAAATGAGGGGTATGCTCGCTTCGGGGCTCGTTTGACCTTCCAAATGGGTCGGACAAGCCGTGATGGCCAACCGTATGCATAGACAAGGTCTTGACGGACGTCCATGAAAAAAATTTGGCATTTTTGACGTCGGAATCCGGATCACCCAAAAAATGGTGTGCTATAGCACACGAAAATCGTCAAATGAGGGGTATGCTCGCTTCGGGGCTCGTTTGACCTTCCAAATGGGTCGGACAAGCCGTGATGGCCAACCGTATGCATAGACAAGGTCTTGACGGACGTCCACGAAAAAAATTGGCATTTTTGACGTCAGAATCCGGATCACCCAAAAAATGGTGTGCTATAGCACACGAAAATTGTCGAAATGAGGGGTATGCTCGCTTTGGGGCTCGTTTGACCTTCCAAATGGGTCAGACAAGCCGTGATGGCCAACCGTATGCATAGACAAGGTCTTGACGGACGTCCACGAAAAAATTGGCATTTTTGACGTCGGAATCCGGATCACCCAAAAAATGGTGTGCTATAGCACACGAAAATCGTTGAAAATGAGGGGTATGCTCGCTTCGGGGCTCGTTTAAACTTCCAAATGCATTGGAAAAGCCGAGATGGCCAACCGTATGCGTAGGCAAGGTCTTGACGGACGTCCACGAAATAATTTGGCATTTTTGACGTCGAAATCCGGATCATCCAAAAAATGGTGTGCTATTGCACACAAAAATCGTCGAAATGAGGGGTATGCTCGCTTCGGGGCTCGTTTGACCTTCCAAATGGGTCGGACAAGCCGTGAAGGCCAACTGTATGTATAGACAAGGTCTTGACGGACGTCCACAAAAAAATTTGGCATTTTTGACTTCGGAATCCGGATCACCCAAAAAATGGTGTGCTATATAGCACACGAAAATCGTCGAATGAGGGGTATGCTCGCTTCGGGACTCGTTTGACCTTCCAAATGGTCGGACAAGCTGTGATGGCCAACCGTATGCATAGACAAGGTCTTGACGGACGTCCACGAAAAATTTGGCATTTTTGACGTCGGAACCCGGATCACCCAAAAATGGTGTGCTATGCACACGAAAATTGTCGAAATGAGGGATGCTCGCTTCGGGGCTGTTTTCACCTTCAAAGGGGTCGGACAAGCCGTGATGGCCAACCGTATGCATAGACAAGGTCTTGACGGACGTCTACGAAAAAAATTTGCATTTTTGACGTCGGAATCGGATCACCCAAAAAATGGTGTGTATAGCACACAAAATCGTCGAAATGAGTGGGTATGCTCGCTTCGGGCTCGTTTGACCTTCCAAATGGGTTGGACAAGCCGTGATGGCCAACCTTATGCATAGAAAAGGTCTTGACGGACGTCCACGAAAAAATTTGGCATTTTGACGTCGGAATCCGGATCACCCAAAAAATGGTAGCACGTGACAATCGTCGAAAAAGGGATATGCTCGCTTTGGGGCTCGTTTGACCTTCCAAATGGGTCAGACAAGCCGTGATGGCCAACCGTATGCATAGACAAGGTCTTGACGGACGTCCACGAAAACATTTGGCATTTTTAACGTCGGAATCCGTATCACCCAAAAGGGTGTGCTATAGCACACGAAAATCGTCGAAATGAGGGGTATGCTCGCTTCGGGGCTCGTTTGACCTTCCAAATGGGTCGGACAAGCCGTGATGGCCAACCGTATGCATAGACAAGGTCTTGACGGACGTCCACGAAAAAATTTGGCATTTTTGACGTGGGAATCCAGATCAGCCAAAAAATGGTGTGCTATAGCACACGAAAATCGTCGAAATGAGGGGTATGCTCGCTTCGGGGCTCGTTTGACCTTCCAAATGGGTCGGACAAGCCGGATGGCCAACCGTATGCATAGACAAGGTTTTGATGGACGTCCACGAAAAAATTGGACATTTTTGTCGTCGGAATCCGGAGCACCCAAAAAATGGTGTGCAATAGCACACGAAAATCGTCGAAATGAGGGGATGCTCGCTTCGGGGCTTGTTTGACCGTTCAAATGGGTCGGACAAGCCATGATGGCCAACCGTATGCATAGACAATGTCTTGACGGACGTGCACGAAAATTTGGCATTTTTGACGTCGGAATCCGGATCACCCCAAGGGTGTGCTATAGCACACGAAAATCATCGAATTAGGGGTATGCTCGTTTCGGGGCTCGTTTGACCTTCCAAATGGGTCACCAAGCCGTGATGGCCAACGTATGCATATATAAGGTCTTAACGGACGTCCACGAAATTTTTTGGCATTTTTGACGTCGGAATTCGGATCACTCAAAAAATGGTGTGCTATAGCACACGAAAATCGTCGAAATGAGGGTTATGCTCTCTTCGGGGCTCGTTTAACCTTTCAAATGGGTCGGACAAACCGTGATGGCCAACCGTATGCATAGACAAGGTCTTGATGAACGTCCACGAAAAATGTTTGCATTTTTGATGTTGGAATTCGGATCACCCAAAAAATGGTGTGTTATATAGCACACTAAAATCGTCGAAATGAGGGGTATGCTCGCTTCGGGGCTAGTTTGATCTTCCAAATGGGTCGGACAAGCCGTGATGGCCAACCGTATGCATAGACAAGGTCTTGACGGACGTCAACAAAAAAATTTGCATTTTTCATGTCGGAATTTAGATCACCCAAAAAATGGTGTGCTATAGCACACGAAAATCGTCGAAATGAGGGGTATGCTCGCTTCGGGGCTCGTTTGACCTTCCAAATGGGTCGGACAAGCCATGATGGCCAACCATATGCATAGACAAGGTCTTGACGGACGTCCATGAAAAAAATTGGCATTTTTGACGTTAGAATCCGAATCACCCAAAAAATGGTGTGCTATAGCACACGAAAATCGTCAAAATGAGGGGTATGCTCGCTTCGGGGCTCGTTTGACCTTCCAAATGGGTCGGACAAGCCGTGATGGACAACCATATGCATAGACAAGGTCTTGACGGACGTTTATGAAAACATTTGGCATTTTTGACGTCGAAATCCGGATCAACCAACAAATGGTGTGCTATAGCACACGAAAATCGTCAAAATGAGGGGTATGCTCGCTTCAGGGCTCGTTTGACTTTCCAAATGGGTCGAACAAGCCTTGATTCCCCTCATTTAGACGTCAAAAATGCCAAATTTTTCGTGGACGTCATATGATTATAGTTTTGCGTTTTTCAGTTTTTGATCATATATATAGGGAAAAATTATATGGAAAAAATAAAAGTCAAATCAGATAAAGTGATTGAATTTACCACGTAGATCTCGGAAAAATAAGCGACTTTAAAAAATGAATAGCCTAAAAGATAATTGAGGCAAAATTTAAAAGCTGTATTTGAGAAATTTTGAATTTCAAACTATCATAAATCGTGCCTCCGATGTTCGATTGAGGCAAAAAAAAAAATTCAATCTGCTTATTTTTTTTATATCTACGTGAAAAACACAACACAGTGCCATATGATTTATAGTTTTACGTTAATATCGATTCATATATAGGGCAAAATTAATAAGGAAAAAATGAAAGTCAAATCGGATAAAGAGATTAGGTTTACCAGCTAGATCTCTAAGACATATGTAACTTTAAAAAAAGAAGACTCTAAATACAAAGTTACGGCCATTTGAAGATCAACATATATACGTAAAAGGGTAGCTTGTGAAATTTTGAACTTCAAACATACATAAATCGTGCCTCTAATGTCCGATTGGGGCAATTTATTTTTTCATATGCTTATTTTTTTGATATCTAACGTGATAAAACACCACACCAATATTGTCATAGGATTTATAGTTTTACGTTAATCGATTTTTTAACCATATAGGGCAAAATTATAAGGAAAAAATTAAAGTCAAATCAGATAAAGAGATTGAGTTTACCACATAGATCTCCAAAAACTCTAAAAAAAGAATCGCCTCTAAAAGATACTCGAGGCAAAAATTACGACTATTTGAAGTTTCA